>PVIJ01004395.1:0-118615 GCA_004024925.1 Scalopus aquaticus | reverse complement strand
ATCCCCTACCTTGGACCACCCTGCATTATCTAATGTTACCTCCCCGTGATTTTCACCCTATTTATGTTCTTCCCCTGGGAACAATAAACGAGACTTGATCAGACTTCTTGACTTGTCTCCACTCTCTCGCGTACCCCTGTCCCTTGCTCCCTGCTTCCTCCTCAGGTGCAGCGTTGATATGGACTCGCGGGCCGAGTCAGCATCTAAGCTTTTATTCCCTTGCTTTAGTTTTATTTACTTAACCCTCTCATTCTATAGTCAGCAACCTGTTTTTTTTCAAAACAGATTTTTGCGTATCAGAACTGGGGTGTAGGCCAGAGGTGGGGGGGTAGCATGAGAGGATTCACCAGAGACAGAGTGGGCAGCAGAACAGTCAGATTGGCTGAAATCCACTGCTGAGGGGAGCAGTGGGGAGACAGAAGTCTGCTGTGCCATGTGGGAAGCTCCCTGGCTGGGGATCGAACTCCGGCCATCACAGTGGGCTATCATGGTGGTACAGCTGAGACTTAACCCCTAGGCCACCAGGGAGGCCCCTCATTCCTTATTTTCCCTTGGTACTTATCCAGTCTTCCAGTGTCTCATGCCCAGTCAATCAATATAACAACTAGATTAATTTAGGAAACTCAGATAAGTATGCCAAAAATCGAGATAATTATATGAACCCTAATGTACCCAGCATCCAGCATCCAGCTTCCGTAATGAATGGTCACTTCATGGCCGGTCCTGCTTCATCTAATCTGTACCTACTTCTCATCCTCAACTGGGTGATTATATTTATTTTTCTTTTTTATTATTTTTGCCCTCCCTTTCCTCCAACTGGATGATTCTGAAGGAAACTCCAGATAATATAGCACAAGCTATAGTTTCCTACTCTGGCAGAGAGCGGAGTCCTTTCCTTTTCCTGTGCTTGGGCAAGAATACCAGTTCCAGTATCTCAATATTCTCTGAAGGCTTCATACTGTTCTGTATATGAGGATGGTGTGGGTTCTGAGAAACAAGCTAACCAGAACTTACAAGCAAAAGTAAAACTGCGATCCATTAGATGGATTATGTGTCCATATGTACGTAAAGATATACCGCATGGAATCTTGAGAAAAACAGGAATTCGGGCCTCCCTGATAGCACAGCAGTTAAGTGCTGTGCTGTGGAGCTGTCGGCAGCGGTGATGGGAGTTCGACACCCAGCCAGGGAGATTCCCCCATGGCGCGGCAGACCTCTCCTGCCTTGCCTGCTGCTCCCCTCAGCAGTGTATTTCCATTGATCTGCCTGTTCTGCTCCCACTCTGTCTCTGGTGAACCCTCTCACCTCCCCATGCCTCTGGCCTGTACCCCAGCTTGTATGCAAAAATAAATAAATCTTAAAAACAAAAACAAAAAACAAAAAACCAGGAATTCCTCATGGTAAAGCACTTTGACAATACTGGGCCTGAACAAGAGATCCCAGACCTTCTCCCTAGAGTGCTGTCCTGAACATGACACATATACCTCCCCTAGTCTCAGTGTTTTGGTCCAAAACCTTCCTAAGAGGAAGTTAGGAGAACCTGGTTCCCACTCGGGTTAGGTGTGTACACCTGGACCAAGAAGTCGCAGCCAAGCACAAGGCCTTAGAAGGAAGAGCACTGCCATCAAGAGTCCAGCGCTGAGTGCAGGAAAGTTTTTCCAGAGAGATGGGGCTAGACAGGCCTCACCAATGACCACCACAGGCAGTAAGGAGAGGGGAAATGGCTGAAGACGGCTGAGACAGAAGAGACAGGCAGGCAAGTTAGAGATCATGCTAAGGGATCTGGAATTGGGGGGGGAGGTCCTGAAGGATATAAACCACTCCCCAGTCTCTTCCCCCTGTTTCGGATTACCTCATCAGTCAAATCAGACTTCTAGAAATCACATCATCATTGAAGGAGTATTGTTACTCTACCTTGATTTTATCTGGCAGAAGAAAAGGTTAGGTAAAGTGAGGCTAGTCCTGTTCCATGAATCAGTCATTAATGTTTACTTCATGGTAGTCTTCCTGTTCAGGTGAAATCTGGGTATTTCAGAAGCCTAAATCTATTTAGAACTTTTAAAATAGAATCCAAGTGCAAGTTTATTCTGTGGACAAGGCTAACACTTCACAAGTGACACTGAGACTTTTTGACCTAAACAACTTTGGGGGATAGAACTGCTTTTCTCGATTATAGTCATAAATGAATAAAGATACTGACTGGCTAGGTCAAAATGGCAACTTTATAGAGGCCTACTATGAAGCTTAAAAAAAATTGATTGTCTCTTGGCTAAAAGAGTCTTCAGTCTCAAATATTTATTACGGTGATAATGAATCTCATTTCATGTAGAAGAGTATGTCTCATCTAATTATTCAATGTTTATATAAGTATTTATTGTCTATTTTTTTAAAAAAAATATTTATATATGCATACAAGCTGGGGTGTAGACCAGAGGTGTGGGGTAGTGAGAGGATTCACCAGAGACAGAGTAGGGAGCAGAACAGGCAGATTGAATGAAATAACACTGCTGAGGGGAGCAGCGGGCAAGGCAGGAGAGGTCTGCTGCACCATTTGGGAAGCTCCCTGGCCAGGTATCGAACTAGTGCTGCAGTGGCTCTGGATAGCTTCATAGTGCTGCGGTTAACCCGTTGCACCACCAGGAAGGCCTTATTTATTTATTTATTTTTGGTTAGCTACTCTGCCAGGTCCTGGTGATATACAGATGACCAGACACAAGCCCTCTATCCTAGAGTTCAGTGGGAGAAACAGTGAGAAGATTCCACTACGTAAGATCTCTGATTTAGTAGGGGCATATCTAGAGAAGCAAGTGCCTACTTAAAAGCTCAGTGGAGGACTACCTATTAAAGGGACAATCTTTAGCAATTATTTCTAACATTTTTGGGGGTACACTCTTACTTCAAAACCCGGAGCCTTTACATTCGCTCTCCAAACCCTTTTCTCAAGGGTTGTAGGATATGCAGCTATGACAAAGAAGCACATTTTATTTCTATAGGAAGAAAAAGGGTTAACATACACAATGGCATCAAGAGAAAGTTGCAGTCAGAAAATAATTCTCCAACTCCCCTACCCACCTCCAACGTTGCCATCTTCTGGCGAGAAGAGAACCCGAGGAAGAAGTCAGTGGATTAAGTGGATTTCAGTGGATTAAAAGTTCCTATGGTTGTATTTCCAGATAAAACTATTGTCACACTTTTTGAAGTTGAGGCCCTGAAACTCAGACCTCCACATCCTTATCTACCTGCTTAATGTCAAGTTAACGTCAGGTCCCTTAAAAATGCACTACCCTTCTATTTGGGTATTACTACCAGGAGAGCTGAAATTTTTAAGCAGAAAAAAGTATGATTACAAATAAGTGAGTGGCAGCCCCCTTTACTGGCATTTCTAATCCTCCGTTCAACCCACGCTGCAGATACCTGGATAAACACCACTTTGCTTCCCAAATTTTATTCAAGAACTCATACAAAATATTCCAGATAAATGTTAATTCCCTGTATGGTTTAAGCAGCCTTCCAGTGTGTAAAGAATCCAGAGCATGTATAGATCTTCCATTCATGACCTAAAGTTCACACTAACCTACAATCCTGCCTAGGAAAGGAGTTGAGATGTCATTTTGTAAACAGCCACCATCTGTGGAAGCTGCCCAAATGCCCAGCACTGCTGGTACCTTCAACCCCCAATCACCAAAGACTCCTTTGTCGGACTTTCTTTTAAAACCCCCTTCAAGTATTTTCCCGGCAGACTTCGGGGGGCTTAAGCCCTTGTCTCCAATATCTGTGCAGCTAATAAACTCTTTAATAAAATTTGGGTCTGGTCTATTTGGGACATGTCAAAGCAACAAACCTATTGAGTTTGTAACAAAACCATTATGCCAAGTTAAAGAAACCTGTCACAAAAGACCTCTTGCCTTTGTTCTTTAAGGACAGTTTGCCTGGAAATTAAAATTCTTGACCCTCACTGCCACTCTTTTCTAGGCCTCTCCGCATACTCCCTGTTTAAAGTGACCTGGCCTTTTTGGCCTGGCTGCGCCAAGCATTATTTATTTTTAAAGTCAAGAACTTTGTTAGACAAAGTCTGGGATTGATCTCTGTCACTTCTTCATGGTCGGGAGTGCTCTTGCAAGAGACAGGCTCTTGTCCTGCATTAAAAAAAAAAAACACCCTCTTACCTTAACGTATTTGTTCTTACCTCCTAAGGGGCTGCAGTTACGCGTAAACAAGCAGGATCACCTTTGCAGCCTTCTAATTATCTGTATCTGGGGTTGCTCGCTCTTGCTTCAGTCAGCCCCCGTTCTCATCAACGTCTATTCCAGGGGGCGTCACCATCATGATGCAAAAAAATGAAACCACGAGGTGGTGTTGGATTAGACGGTTGACGGCCCCACGCATGTCACAGGGCCTCGCGAGGGCCGAGGTCGGCCAACGTGGGGACCCCGACTCCGGGACCCTGCCCCAGCGGCCCAGGCGGGGTCCCAGCCCTCCTGCCCCAACCCGGGGCGGAGGACCCGGCGCGGTTACCTGACGTGACTTCCAGGCAGCTCGCAGGGGAGGCTTCTGCGCCTCGTTTTTGAAACAGCGGCGCTGCGGGCGCTCTCTCCGACGCCCAGACGCGGGAGGACGCGGGTTCCAACCGCCTCTCCGTCCGAGGCCTCGTTTCCGCCGGCACCACCCTCCTGTCTCCCCAGGGCGCTCTTCTCCCCGCAGGGGGTCGGCACCGATGGCGGCCGCAAAAACGCCCCGCCACGAGGAACACTTCAGGACAGAGAAACTGAAAGAATGGCCAGAGCCCACGGCAGTTGCTTTGATGGAGGTGAAACAGCGCGGCGCGGGGGCGCTCTTGCGACGCGGGGCGCGACGCCCTGGGGCAGGCGCGGTTTCCCCGGCGGGGTCTTCTCCGACTGGAACCGCTCCTGCGGCCCGCTGGGCTCCGGGAGTCGGGAGGGGAGGGCCTGGGGGTCAGGGCTGGTCAGGGCTGTCGAGGAGGGTGGTTCGAGCGCTCCCTGCCACCAACCCGAGGCAGGGGCTGTGCGCCCCAGTGCCCGGAGCTCACCGCGCAGAAACCGGGTCTGGGCTTCCCAATTCGTTCGTGATTCTTCAGGGGCTGATGAAGCAGTGACCTTTGCATAAAGAATGTTGTGTTGTGTTGTGGTGTGATGTGACATATAACCCTACGATTTGCCCTGCTGTAAAGAAAAACATTTGGATACATTATTTTGTTCCTTTTGCCATCATGGCAGTAAGTAGGGGCACTTGTTTGTGCACAGAAAGCTGTGGCTCTCAAAAATGCTGCTAGAAATTACTCGCGTATTCCTTCTATTTTCCGACAGAATCACAGAGAAGCAGCCATCGAAGCAAAAACTGTATTTTCAAAAAAAAAAAAAAACAACGCAGTTTGAAACTCTGGCCCATGTCTCATAGTGTATCTGGCGTTTGCCAATAAATAATATTAATAAAATGACTCCAAAAGTGTGATTTTCCAAGATGCTTGTCACAGTGCACGTTTCTACTTCAAATAAATAGGTTGAGTCCCCTCTCCCCCGAATTTGTATTTGGTGTCAGGGGAAAACATTTGTTTTACATGATTTTTTTCAGTCGTCATCTTAAAATAAGTGTAGAAAGGTTTTAAAGCAAGGTTCTATTTATATTTTCAAAAGACTTTTTTTTTGGAGAAGACCCAAGTGGTTGTATCATTTTAGATTTCACAGGAAATTGTTACATATATGAGTAAAAAATGTGACTCTCCTTTTTTGAAATTTCTCTTCTTCACAAACTTGGTATTTGAGTTTGGGGGTTGGTTTTGATGCACTCACTGTGGCAAAACTGAAAAAAGAGCCAGAGATTGAACAACATAGTCTTAAGGGCTTGTATCATTTTATACTAGATCACTCTTACAGGTGATAGCATTTCTTTTCCAAACACTGGATTTTTATTGCCTTCCCATTTGTTCTTACTTAGTTCTCTAAGGGTAAAATCTGGAAGGTCATTTTCTGATGATCCAAAGGAAATGCCCTAAGGTGAGGATTGGAGTGCTTCAGCCTTAACTAAACCCTTAAAGGAAACAGCAGGTCCCAGGATGTAGGAGCATTTGGAGCCCCCAGGCAGGAGCTGCCCCTGACTTGCTGGGACTCTGGACCAGTTGAAATTTCTGTAGTTCCTGCAGTTTTGACTTATGAGGAGGTTTTGACTTATAAAGAGATCTGTAAGAAACCATAGAACATCTAGGGGCCTTTGAAATGTATCTACTGAATGCCCGAAAGGAGATGTTTCATAGAAGTTCTTTAATTAGTAACTTTCTTGGTACTTTAAATATATGATTTAATGGTAACATGTGAGGGATATGTTTCAAAATAACCTGGGTGGAGGTAGAGGAGAGAGTTGAAATTTGGATGAATGAAAAAAAAAATTTGGATGAATGAGGTTGGCTCTTGAGTTGATTATTGTTTATTTTAACCTTACAAAAATCTTTCAGTCACATTTGGCTGTCGATTACTTGAAATTCTAATGAATTTAAAGTGTTGATAATTGCTAAACTTAGGTGTTTGGATCATGGAAGCATAATCAAAAGTTATAAAATATGTTTTGAGATGTAGATATTAGATTTACACTGAAACTATTGGTAAAACACACTGAGTTTTGTCATTCTGAGTTGTTTCTTCAGGGTCTTACATCCTAATATCTAATTCTGTAATTTTAGGAATTAGCTAGAGAAGACATTGATGAAGCTGTACATGCGATATTATTTAGAGAAAATTATGTTGTGAAGGTAAGAGTCGCCTACAGACTGGGCCCTCAGAGTGTTCTAGGTAAGCCAGAATGGTGCAGAGCAATGTGGCCAAGTGGCTGTTTCTATGTCCGAGAGATTGATTTTGCTGGAAGAATAAGCCTTCTTTCCCTGAGTCATTTGTTTTCTAATTTTTTTTTATTATACTCCATAGATCTGAGACTGTGTCACCTCTACAGGATCACTAAGAGATCAGGGTTCCCAGTTCTACCTTAAGAGTGGGAGAGATTACTCTCTTTGCCTTGGTACTGAAGAGAAACTCTTCCTCATTATTTTTGTCTTTGTATATTCCACATTGCAGTGGGGATCCATAAGCCAACAAAAATGAATTTATATTTAAGGGTAATGACCAAGCAGTACTGATAGTCCCTAAGGGGTTCATAAATTTAAGGAGATTTGATTTTGATGAAAGGGATTGAAATTCAGTTTATAATAATGTTCTAACATTTGTATTTGTGATTTATAATAAATAAAGGAAGTTCAAGTATGTTCTCATTTGAGCATCAGAAGAGGTAGTAGGGGTGACCTCCCTTTTGTTAAAAAAAGATTTATTTTTATTTATTTATGCATACAAAAACTGGGGTATAGGCCAAAGGTTTGTGGGGTGAGAGAATTCACCAGAGACAGAGTGAAGAACAGAACAGGCGGATCTACTGAAATACACTGCTGAGGGGAGTGGAGGGCAAGACAGGAGAGGTCTGCTGCGCCATGTGGGTCAGCTCCCTGGCTGGGGATTGAACTTCAGTGCCTGATGATAGCTTGATAGTGAGACTTTAACCCCTGCGCCACCAGGGAGACCCGGTGGATTCAGACTGAGCAGTGCTGGAGCCACTCTGGAGTTCTTTCTACTCTACTAATCTGGTCACAGACGTTCCCAGTGAGAAAGTCTAGAGACATGAAATGGGGGGCTGGAAATGCTTTGAAGGACAAAGAAGCAGGAGTGTGTGGAGTTAGGAATGGTTTAGATGTGGTTTAAGCCCCAGGCACAGTTATGGTCTACACCTTTCCATGAGTTCTTCCTGCTCTGTGCGCTCAGGTTCTCTTTCTGAACTTTGTTCTGTTCTCCAATTACACTGGTCAACAGTGTGATCATAACTGACTTTAAAAAGCCCTAATCTGTAGTATCTTGGTGTGCTGAACATGAATATAACCCTGACAATTTTTTATTAGCTCTCGTTTGAAGATATTTCATGTAATTCATTTTATATGTTTCACCGTGTAATTTTATCCAGTAGGACTGCAACAACATCCTAAATCAGCCTAGAATGTTGTGATATTGCATCACATGACATCATGCACACATCATCCAGAGTTGATTGCATCATTTTCTGATGCAATGTAATACTGCTGCCAGACACCTGCTGAAGTAAGCTGACATCAGCAGTGCACTGTATAAATCCCTGCCAGAAAGGTTGAGCATTGCAAATATTTCAGACTTAGTGCGAGACAGTTTAAGCTACTGTTCCATTTAGGCACAACACAGAGCAGTACTGCCTTGAAAGTGCGTTAATAGCGTGGACAATTTTTGCTCTATTTGTGGGGAAGTGACATTTGCCAACCAGAAGAAAAGGATCACTTCTCAAGTGAAGAGGGCTTATCATCTTTACTTCGGATGCAAGGTTGGTGACCAAGACAAGGCTTTAGCCCCAGATATATGCTGTGCTACATGTACAACACAGCTTTCACAGTGGTTAAATGGCAAAAGACCATCCATGCCGTTTGCAGTCCCCATGGTGTGGAGAGAGCCAAGCAACCACATAAAAGACTGTTACTTCTGCTGGGTTCCTCCTCTTTCTGGCAGAATAACAAAGCAAAAGAAGTTGAGAATAGCCTACCCAAACATTCTGTCTGCATTGAGATGACCGGTTCAACAACTTGCTGCAGGGTGATGTGAAACAAGCAGGGAATGCTTTTCGCCTAGTGTCTACAGACTTTCTTGGGAATGTTAGGGCAGAAAACTACAAGGAACTAATAGAAGACATGCCGATGCAGTATCGGAATCTTGGCTGCAACATGTCTCTAAAGATCCACTTCCTTCTTTCCCATCTGGATTTCTTCCCTGAAAACTGTGGTATGGTTAGTGATGAACATGGCTAACGTTTTCATCGAGATATCGCATCAATGGAACAAAGATACCAGGGAAAATGGCCCACTACAATGCTGGCTGACTACTGCTGGACACTCCCCAGAGATGCTCCTGAACAGGTGTACAAGAGACAAGCGAAGAAATCTAAGAAGTAGTCTATGACTTGATTTTTTACAGGTATTAACCGTAGGCCTATTACTATTGACATGCATTTTGTGATATAAACATCTATTTATTGCAGATTACAAAAAAAACTAGAGCCAAAATTAGAATTTGACTGTCATATTCATGTTGAGCACATACAAATTGATAGGAAATGACTAATTTTATTTCAGTAACATGACTTTTGTAAAAATTTGTTGACCAGTGTTATGTATTTGCAACCTAATGTTCAAAAAGCTTATGGGTAGCAAGCACCCCCCTCTTATTTAAATGACAGTAAGTGGAAAATTTCTTAATAATTTGTTTTCCTTGTTTGTATCACTGCATTAGAAATTGGATACGTATCTTCAGCATCTGGATCTTTTTAAGGAAAGAAGAAAAGAGAGGTTATATAAAAAATGGATTGAAAATGTTGCAGAACCTCTTCAGCAGAGAATTATGGAAAAAGTAATTTCATACAGAAGGATGGAAAAAATGAAACAAGATAATTTTGAATGTTTTTTAAAGCACTCAAACAAAACGGTACTGAATTTTTAAAAAATTGAGTATATTAATCACCCAGGCTTTTCCCTATTGCCTTATTTCCTAGCGTTCATATTTTCAGTTTATCCCCATCCCCCTCACCTTTGTAAGTGCGCTCGGTTGCTTACAAGTCCAGGATGTCAGGTCTGTGATCCAAGCAGGAAGAAGAGGTAGAAAGGGGACCCTTGTCTTACTTAACACCCCAGAAGTTCCTATCAGATCTCCCCTGAGGTCTCACGGCCCAACCCTGGGTGACATCCCAACCCCTAGCAGGAGGCAGGGCCAGGAAAGGGGTGAATGGTTTGCTACTCTCTGTAGTAAGAAGTGGGCGAGGGGATAGGCACCCCATGGTGGTCGAGTTAGCCAACCATGAGGTACAGGCCCCCATTTTCTACAC
Source organism: Scalopus aquaticus (assembly GCA_004024925.1). NCBI lineage: Eukaryota > Metazoa > Chordata > Mammalia > Eulipotyphla > Talpidae > Scalopus > Scalopus aquaticus. Next base: position 108,670 of record PVIJ01004395.1, on the reverse strand, counting down.
TCTGTTCTTTAGTTAGCTTTACAAAACAGCGGGTACGTGTGGACTTCTTGAAGATGTTTCTGTTTTAACTTTGGGGTCAGGGCCCTCTTTTGAAATGTAGGCTCACTTGCATTCCTAGAGTAGCTTGACTGCGATGTTAAAGCATTTGATTATATTTACTGAGCAGCATTTCTGGGTATGTATGTTCCATATGTCTTTCTTGACACTCTAGGAAGCAAAACTTGAGTTCGAAGCCAGGACTCTTTGAAACCAAGTGCAAAGTCTTACAGTTATGCCCAGAAACATGATCACAATATGTAGGACAGCAAGTCAGGCCTTAGGGAAACCGTATGTTGAGTGAAGTCTCAGTGACCTTAATGACAGTAAGTTCAGTGTAAGACTACCAGGTGCCCTGGCTTCCGAGAAAATACCCGAGCACGTCAGCTGTGATAAGAGGGGCCGTGCATAAGAGGCATCCAAGCCTACCTGTCCGCCTGCCCTTAAGTGCGTCACTCCTCATTCACTCCATGGAGTGGACACTCGCCAGTTGCAGAACCTCTGGAAGAGGGTGGAGGCTTGACAACTCCATAGGAGGAAGAGTGGAAGAACCTCTTGGGGAATCGAGGACACGAGGGAATGCTCCTTTCAGGATTTAAAAGGCTGAAGTGTGGATGATGGGCAGGTAGAGTTTATGTTCTTTAGGGGAGAGAGGGCTCAATCTGCCCCTGCAGTGACAAAGCGGATTTCATCTCAGTCTAAGGACACGTCCTAGTGGGCAAAGAGACCAAAAGGGCACCTGCCTAATAGAGCAGATAGTCCAAGCTAAGGCTAGTGGGTCACTTCAGGCCTAACTGGCTGATGGCATCTCAGCAGGTGGCTGCATCTCGCTGCTGTCTCGGTTTCTCTTCGGGCTTCTTCTAGCCCTTTGAGTCTATGATTTTATGTAAAAATGGAATAATATAATTGGCTTTTTTGAATCTTGCAAAAACACATTTGTATGTAGTGATTTGGTCTGAAGTATATTTTTCCCCCCTAAAGGCAATTATATTTGGAGATCTTTATGATCCTGAAGTATACAATCCTTTTTATATGAAGAAAAAGGACCGAAATTATGGAAAGGTAAATAAGTTTCTTTTATTTCCTTTTTCTTTATTTTTTTTCACTGAAAAAAATAATTTTAATGAACATAGGATTACATAGATTTTTACATTTATTTTTGCCTTATGGTTATTGTTCTTGAAAGTCATCTAACCCATGGCAAAACTTACTAGTTGATGGCCTCCCTGGTGGTGCAGGGGTTAAAGTCTCAGCATTATCAAGCTGTCACCAGCAACTGTGGCCTGAGTTCGATCCCCCGCCAGGGAGCTAACCCACATGACACAGCAGACCTCTCCTGCCTCGCCCGCTGCTCCCCACAGCAGTGTATTTCAGTCGATCTGCCTGTTCTGCTCCCCATTCTGTCTCTGGTGAATCCTCTCGCCCCCCCATCCCGACACCTCTGGCCTACACCCCAGTTCTTGTGTGCATAAATAAATAAAATAAATTATTTTTTTAAAAAACAACATACTAGTTGGTACTATACAAAGGTATTTGTCTATTGTCAAGTTTCTATTTAATTTCAGTTTATTCATAACCAAATATATTGATATCAAGGCAGAATATCTGTCACTGGGTTATTAGGGCATGGGATGTGCGTCATTTAAGCTGCTGCTATAAAAGAGGTCTGTCACTACAAAAATCTTGAAGCGCAGATACTAATTTGCATTTCATGTAAAAACTCAGATTTTACTTTTACTTATTTCTAGCATGGGTGGGAGCTGATACCAGGGAGTTAAAGGCAAGCAAAAACTTGTTCTCTGCCTCTCGGCTGAACAGAAACACACACAACATGGCATTTTCATCAGGCAAGACTTGCTTTTTTTCACATGACGATGCAGGATCATCCTTTCTTGAACAAATTGACCGGGTACTAAAGAAACCAGTCTTGGAGCGAGTGTTGAGTAAGGCTGTTTTATTTAAATAAATTCTCCAGCAGAAACAGAGAGCTCATCACCTTCCTTCACTTAGAAGAAGGCTGTGTCAGGTAACTACCTGCTCAGCTCAGCGGGGCAGCTCACCCACATTTCCTTAGTGGAGTCATCACTATTTGTACATCAGCGTTCCCAATAGGACTGGAAAGCCTCAAGATTCTGTGTCTCCTTTCGCTGGCTTCTCTCTTGCTGCCACCCAGGCCTATTAATGGCCAGCCTCATGTCCTCGCGGGGCTCAGAAACCCCTTAGAACAGCCGTCCATGGCTCTCCAGGAGCTCCTTCAGCGTGAGGGGAGCTTGTCTGTTTCATCCTGAGCCAGGTCCTCCCACCTGTGCTTCTGCCTCAGCTAAGACCGACATCCGTCTTGACTTTCCTGAACTGCCTTCCGCAGAGATGGGCTTCAAGAAATGGTTCACAACCTTGGACTAACTTCTCACTTAGATTCTTTCCTGAAAGATGGAAAGAGCTCTCTGCGAAATGCACCCGCGAGTTCCCGGGGCCTGGCTGGACCCCAGGGAAGAGAATGCAGACTCGCACAGACGCAGCTGGTCCTGCCTGTCGCCATGCCCTTGTCAGTGGATCCTGCAGAAATGGGAGCAGCCAGACCCTGCTTTTCACCAGCAGGAAGTTCGAATTGCCCTGTGACGCCTGCCGCATCTTCTTCTCGATTTCTGTCTCAGTCTGGGATTTTTCAGCTATAAGGGCATTACTCCTCTTTCTAGTGGCTTTCCCCTCCACACCCCCTCCCCCTCAACAGCACCTTTCCTCCTTCTGGATCTTTCTATAGTTATTCCAAAGTCGAAGCCATGGGCAAGCTGGGTCCAGTAAGGCGCTACAGCCAGGAGGGGGATGAGCGTGAAACCTCACCGAGTGCACCTCGCGGCCCTGCGCGTCCACACAGCCCTGTGCCTCCACCAGACCCTTGGAGGGGCCGCTCTCCTCTCTGTGCCTCGCTGTCTCTGCAGGTGGCGCTTCTGTTTATTCCTAGCCTCACTATGCGATGCAACATAACGGCATCAGCAAGTGTTCATCGACTGCTGCAGTGTGAACGACACAGCGGAACTCTCGGCACATGACAAATGTCTCTCCTGTTTGGGCAGCCCTCCCTCCGCTCAGTCCTTGAGGTACCCTAAAGCCAGGTGGTGACAGGTAGCCCTGCTCTGGGGGTTCACAATAGTCATGGGGCTTATCCCCAGCCGCTTTGGTGGGTAGGCAGGCCATAGCTGAATGCTTCAGAGAGATTACAAAAGCTTAATACACACTCTGCGGGGTCCTCAGAGAGACACTTTTCTTGTAGGTTGCGGTCCCAGCATTTTGTGATCCTCTGTTTAAAAGACAGCAAGCGATGGATAAAGAGAAGAGAGCTGTTTTTCAAAATGAGACAGGTACTCTGTGACCCCACGGCTTGAGTTTAAAGGCTTCTAGTAGTTCAGTGATTTCCGAGGTGAGTGGAACTGACTTTGAGAGAGCTGATGTCTTTTCTCTTGCAGGAAAGCACTATACCTTGAAAGAATTTCAAGAAATGGAGAAGGCCAGGTTGGATGCCAGACTGCCCCAGTTCACGTTCACACTGCAGAGTGTGAGTCCAAAGGAGCAGCACAAAGTCTCCCCGAGGCTGGCCGGACAGAGACCTCACAACCATAGGCACAGGTGCCTGCTGAGTCCGCCTGCACGGTCTCCCTCGTGCGGCCTTTTGCAGAGAGTCGTGGAGCTGGACTGGCGCCAGCTAGAGCTTTCTGCAGATTTCGCCTTCTTCTCACAGGATGTTTTAACAGGATCAAGAATGTGGGGTTGGCAGCTTTCGTTCGGCCTCTACCCTACTGTCTTTTACTCGTGCATTTGGGATGTCAGCTGCCGGGCTTTCTGTTGTTCCTTTGATGGTAACTGTCTTTTAGGATGCTTCAGAGATTTTCTTGGCTTTGATTTTTGGTAGTTTTACATGGTGTTTCCACATGTGGATTTCTTTTTATTTATCCCACTTGGAACTTGCGGGTCTTCTTGTATCTGGAAAGTGATGTCTTAAGTTGGTTCTGGGAAGTCGTCAGTCATTTTACCTTCGATGGTTAACCTATGCCATATTCACTCTCTTCTCTCTTTCTAGGACTCCAGTTAAACATATTTTAGGTTTTCTCACTGTATCCTCTCTGTCTTTTATCCTTTCTTGTGTATTTTCCATCCCTTTTGTCATTCTGTATTTGAGACTAATACATTACGTATTAGATATTTTAGTTATCTCTTTCGTTGTGCCTAATAACCTGTTGTTAAATCTACTCATTGGGTTCTCACTTTCAGTTGTTTTAGTCTTATAGTTCTAGTATTTTATTTGGTCCATTTCAAGTAAGTTTTGGGAAGGGCTGTCTGCTCTAGGGGTGGGGGCTGGAGGGTCCCTGCCCAGAACTAGGGAACCCATTCAAAGTGCACTCTGACTCCTCAAAGCTCAATCAAGAAAATAAAAGGGATAAAAAGAAGGTTCTGGTGGGCAGAGATCTGGGGGTTGCTGGGCGTGGCTGCCAGTTTCATAACACACACAATACAGCACATGAGCCAGGACTCCAGAACCTCACCAGGGTCAGGGATACGTTGAGAACAGGGCTAACACCCCGCTGGCAGGAGGCCCAGGAGGAGAACATCCCCCTGGGGGTACCAAGGCTCTGGACCACTTGCCTCACCCCCAGCAGAAGGGTTGCAAGACACACCGCCTACCTAAGGTACCCAACGGGAGTGTGCCGGGGCACGCTGATTGATTGACAGCCCCTAAGTGATGCCCTCTCAGGCTTTTCCTTTATAGAGTATTGAGTTCGCAAAGTTAATTTTCAGATGTTATTGAGTGGTATAATTCCATGTGTACTGAGTCAGATTTTTTCTACTCTTCTTTGCAGTCCCGAAAAGATGATCTGCACAGAAAAAAAATACCTGCCTAATAAAGAGAAAAAAACTACCGACGTAAGTCAGTCTGCTTTTGAAAGGCAGTTTTACTCCTCGAAGCTCAACCAAGGGAATAAAAGGGATAAAAAGAAGGTACTGGTGAGCAGAGATCTGGGGGTTTCTGGGCGTGTTTCTGGGCCACTTTCATAACCCCCATGAGAGAGCAAGTGAGCCCTGACTCCAGACCTTGAGCTTGACAAGTCTCTCCCTCTAGCCAGACCTGCAGGGCAGAGGAGGCAATAACCAAAGAAGGAAGTGAGAAAGGGAGGCAGGAGAATTATTTTACACACGAGATGGTGGGCTGCCTCTGGGCTCATTGCTGCTGTGCAGACAAGGCCTCTTTGGCAGAAACTCAAAAAAGGAGCAGACTGTGGGACGCTGGTCCCCACTTTTGGGGGCTGGATTTTGCCCTTACACTGTGAGGAAAGCCCGGCCACAGGAATCTGCCTGCTGAGATTTCCTCCACGCTTTTCCCTGAGTTTTTGTTTTTCTGCTATTTTTCTACCAATGACTACTTATTTCATTCCAACCAGAACCTTAGTTCAGTCATAATAGGTAGGAATATTTTGGAAATGAAATTGAGACTAAAAAACGAAATGATTTTGGATCTATCAGAGGTATTGTTTTAATTACTAACTAATTTAAAAAGGCATTTGACAGGCAGAAGTTTTCCCTCACAGATTTCTTGACCCGAGCTCACAGTCAGGCTGCCCTGGCATCCAACTCCTGGTCCGTTTCTCTTCTGTCTCCTCCCTGTGTCCTGAGGCCTGAGCTTTGGACTCTCAGGGCGCCAGTTGGTGACATAGAGGTCTTGAGGGCACAGTGGAGCTTTTGGTTTCTCCTTTCACCAGCCTCTGTTCTCCCTCTTCACACACAGAGGATGAGGCACTGTTTCTCCTTTCTAGCTCGGAACCTCAGATCGTTTGTGACCCATCGTTCCCCCTAGCCCCTGCAGAAGCAGCTTCTCCTGGGTGGCACTTACCACACCTCTTTCCTCAGTGGCTGCCTCTGCCCACGACTGTACCTGAGCGGAAGGTACCCTCGAGCAGCCCGGAAGGAGGCTGTTGTCGCCCTGCCCTCTGGCAGGGTGGCCTGGCTGCTGTTCCCAAGAGGTCCCCAAGTGGCGTGTGGCTTAGGCACCGCAGACATTTATTTTTCACCCCTGAGCCAGAGCTGGGTGGTTCGGCAGCTGGGCAGTCTTTCAGGACCTTGGCGGGTAGAAACTCTGTCATCTTCAAGGTTGCCCTGGAGAGCAACCTTCAAAGGAATGAGCTCCTGGGGTTCTCCCTAGGAGTGGAGGGGGCCCAGACTTCGACAGTCCGTTGGCCTGAATCAGTCATGTGACCGTCCCCAACTGTAGGGCTGGGGACACTGGCTGTTCTGAGCAAAGCGGTAGGGAGAGCAAGCATTTTGTGGCCAGCTCGTCATCCGAGCCGACCACCATCCCGTAGAAAGGTTGGTCCTGCGTGGAGTCCGGCGACCAGGAAAGCCTGAGTCAGAGTTGCTGGAACCGGAGGGAGGAGGGAGCAGGCTGCTGAGAAGCGGCCTGGGGGGCTCGCAGATGGGCTGAGGTCAGCGGGCTCTCTGGGGCCTTTCTCCCTCTCCCTGCACCCCTCCCCCACCGGACATTCAGTTCTCTTTGTCCATAGGTTTCAGGAGCAAGACAGCAAAGACCCAGATCCTGGACCGCAGGGGAAGGCGGGCATCGCCCGGGGCGGAAGCCCACGGAGAGAAGAGTGATGACGGCTGAGGTCCTGGGGCAGCACCTGGCCTCCCTGCAGCTGGGGGCCAGGCAAGACGGCAGGCCCCGGCCACCGGCAGGGAGGCCTCCTGCAGTGAGGAGCGCTGCACTGAGCTTGGGTTTCGGCGTCGCTGCAACCGTTAAGAGATCTCAAGCATGTTTTCTCTCTTCAGAAATGAAAAGATGATACAAGAAAGAGCAAAATAATAATCGTTTATCAATCTCCTGGTGTGACCTAGGACTGGTGGGAGGTATTTTATATCCATTTAAAACTTGCCACAGGAGTGAGCTGCTCAAGTCAGTTGCGGAACTTGAAAGTGGCAGCATTGGACTTCGAGACCAGGCTCTCTGGGAACAAGCACACGTGCGCTCGCCAGGCGCCCCCTCCGCTCCCGTCCGCTCAGGCCTTGTCAGGTGAGCCAAGCTGCTCTGACTGAGGGTCTCTTCCAGAGGATGGAGCTGGCCCTCTGGCCGGCTAGCGCTTCCTGCTGCTGAGGAGCCCGCAGGGCCCAGCTGATGTCCTCTCTGCTCCCTCCTTCCCCATGGATGTGCGTGGTCTGAGGACACCCATTCTAATCCCCCATACCCTTCAGAAAACAAGGAGAGAACTTGATTTGGTGAAGGGCAGAGCTGTGCCCCTAGGTCACGGGGGCGGCTAGAGTTGCTGGGAGCACCGGCGTTAAATCGCCTCTGTAGTTTGGTGGACGCTGACACTGCAGGCTCCTCTGTCCTTTCTGCAGAGAACCCCCATGTATCTAGACAAGGAGATATGGCACCAGCCACAGCTCACCCCAGTGCGGGTCCCCGCAGTCTCAGGACTACTCCCAAGGATTATTCTAGAGCTAAGATCACAGGCAGCCCCAGAACTGCTTTGAGCCCGTCTGACCTGTGCGTGGAGCCTGGCGCTCTGGAGCCAGCAGCTGGAGGTGCGCTTACGACATCAGCCCACACCTGCCTCCCCAGCCCGCCACACAGGACTCCTGAAACCCTTCGAAAGCCCAGCAGTCTGCTTTGCTCAGCGAGGCCGTGCTGGCCTGCCACTTCCCCTCAACCCGTGGTACATTCCGCTGTTTTGCTTTCAGATGCTGAGTGTGGACTCTTCTTTGGACACTGGGGCCAGTGTTTTAACCAATCAGCGGCCAGCATTGAATGACTAAGTGATGAACTTTTTATTTGAATATTCCGAATTGTGTTCCAGCCCTTCTTTGCTCAGTGCTTATGTTAAAAGAGGACGGGGGGCTGTGGTGGGGGGGCTGTGCCTCAGCTCCCGGAGCACCCAGGGCTCCGACAGCCAGCGCCATTCCTTCCGAGAGACTGGTCTCTTCCCCGTTGGGCTCACACACCGGGGAGTCAGCGAACAGGACCTGATTTTTATCAGCGCTCAGGACAAGTCTCGTACTTCGCAATGCAGAGTGGCCCTGAAGACGTGGCCTGACCGGGGGGACGAGGCTCTGTGGGGACAGGGCGGGGGTAGGTGCTCCTGGAGCTGGACGGGGTGCTCTGCTTGTGCGTTTTCTTAGCTCCGAAGTTACCCCTGAGGTCTCAACCAGACAGGCACAGGGTTCCAGAGCGTTCAGTCTAGTTCCACAGAGACCTCACTGAGAGGCCACCAAAGAAACAGCCCCAGAAACATTAGGTGGCACCATGGGCAGTCAAGATGGGGGTCTCCTGAGCTTGCCCCCCAACCCCTGCAACCCTGCCCTTGGCTTTTTTTGTTGTTGTTGCAGAAAGTAAATTTGGTTTCATCCTTAGCAGCTTTTCAAGAACCTTTCGAATAGAAAGTAAATCAGTCACATTTTGCAAGAAGTTTCATTCATAAACATATTTTTATTCTTTCTGTACATATTGGCAATGATAAAGCTTAAAGATGCATGTCCTAGGAAATACGCAAAAACAAGAATTTACATAAATAAATTATACCTCAGAAAACTAAAGGTTGAAAAATATTTTCCACATCATTAGAGTTCACAGTATTTAAAGTAAATCAAGCTTTCTCCTTAGATTTCAACTTTTACTGTCTCAGCAGAGAATGATAAAATCTAATCAGAAATAAAATGATCAAGTCTATGTTTTATTCAGTGCACGAGCAGACACTCTCGGTATCAGGCTGCCCCAGCGCCCAGGCCGCAGCACTTTTTCCCGACCCTTCGCCCGAGTGCTGACCACAGGGGTCACGTGGTGTGGGGGTGTTCCAGCGTCACCCAAACCCCCTATGGGGGACACGCGCAACCAAGTGGTCACATCTGGTGGTCTGATGCCTCATTTCCACATAATACTTTTTATAGCCCTGAAAATGGAAACCGTGGCATCCAAACTCAGCCCAACGTGTTAACACTAATACAAGGCACTGTGCTATGGGGTTTGGTTTATAAGGAGAGATCATGTTTGCATAGATTGCTAGCAATTTAGTGTGCAATAAAATAGAGGGCCAGAGTGTGCGGCCCTGTGATGCGTGAAGCCGGGGGACGCTCTTCAGGTCCGGGCGGCTCCGGTAGCTCTGTCTTCTCCCGCCCCAGCAGGGTGGGGGCAGATCCCTAAGGCTCCTACAGAAGAGTTTTTTGCTCAAAAAGTTGCAGGTCAAAGCGGACCCAGACCTCCCCGGTGGGGACCTCGTGCAGCAGGAGCCGGCGGGTAGTCGGGCCTTTGCTTTCCTGTTCTGTTCGGATTTTTGCCAGTGGAACTTCAGTACGACCCAGGAAATCTGGAGAGCAGATAGTTTTGCGTCAGAAGTTGTCGTCTTTATAAAACGGTATGCAAGACTACTACCACAGGAGGAGTGTCTGAAACGGGGTTCACGAAACTCTCAAATCTGGAACAAGCAATGTCTTTTGGTTACAGGCTGTTCGCTACGATGCGGGGCTGTGTGGGGAAGGCTGCCTACTTGGAGCCCAGTCTCGGGCCAGGGAAGGTCTCGCCCTCAGCGGGTGCCAGGAGCCAAAAATCCCATCGTGTGTCTATATGGGGCCTAAGACCTAAAACACACCTCAATGGACCTAAAACTGCCCCCAGCTCCTGCTGCCAGCGTGAGCTGCTGCTGACTATGGCCCTCATGGCTTCCAGAAGGTGGGGTGAAGATAAGGCCAAGCACTCTGGACCCAGACCTAGATTCTAGAGTATTGGGGTCTCAGCTCCTCAGCTGAGTTACACTTTACCGTCTGGTGAAAACTGGTCTCTGTCAAACATGGTGAGACACAGCACATCTTGGTAAAGATCCTTAATAAAGAACTGGCAGTTAAAATTCCACTTGGGGTTTAGTGTGTCCTGGAGGGTCCTGGTGGTGTAGCTCTGGGAACCCATGCTGATTTCGCAGTATGGGTTGCTCTTTCCTGCACAAAAACAAAAGACATGTGAGGTGAGTGTAGGTGAGAGGCTGACAGTAGGGCTTTCCTTCCTTGAACACAAGCAGGATCCAAAATGGACGCTTCTCTAGAGACCACAGCAGCAGGGGCTGCTGCCAGGCTGCGTTGCGGGGGAGCTCCTGGCCGCGTCTGGTCTCTGTGCTCCCTGTGCTGACAGCCTCAGAAACCTGGGAGCCACTGAGTGCATTCAAATGCCACGCCCGCCCCCCACGATCCTGGGCAAGCATCCATGCTTCTCTGCTCAGAAGCACAGAGGAAGGAGGCCTTGGTCCTGACTGGGGAAACAGAGTGATGATAACATCAGTCCAATAACCCTGTACGGCACTAGAAACACTTTTAAAAACGTATCCCATTACCCAGTGCCCACAGAGTCATCAGCAAGAGTGGGGCAGTTAACCCCCCCGCACCCTCTGGTTGAATTAAAGAAGCATTTACCGTTCGGTTTACAGGCTTTTAACTCTGTCGCTTCAATGACATGCACCATCAGACGCCCAATGCCAGAAGTCTTTTGAGAGCGAGCTAGGAAAGAAGACGACGGGGATGTTCACTTCTCTGGGAATGCAGAGAGCGGCGAAGAGGAGCTGCAGATCCGCACAGCCTGTCTTTCTAACCAGTCCTCACAGTCCCCAGCCTCACCTGCCACTGCACGGGGCCTGGCCGGCCAGCCAGCATCTGGGAGGCCTTGCCACAATCTCTACTCGTCAGCTTCTTACTCATCCCTCGAGATGCAGGTCCAATCTGAACCTTCCTTGCGACACCCCCGCCCTCCTCTCTGCGTGCAAGTCCTTGGCATATGAGCATCCCCCAGTGTACTGGGCCCGAAATGCTGTGCTGGCCCTGTCTCTGCCAGGAGGAGCCCCTGTATAGCATGGATTGCTTATGCATCCCTGTATTAGCCCTCAATCGCCTAACAAATAGTAGCATTAATAAAGTAATAATACATTACATTCATTGAGCATTTAAAAGCCGGTAACATTTATCGCATACTTTCTTTGTGTGAGGCATGTGCTAGGCCCTTTACGTAAGTCATATTATTTTAAAAAGCACGATTTCCTCGTAGGGTAGCTCTTTTAAGCTGCCTCCCATACATGAAAAAGTGGAGGCCTAACATGCTCCAGTCATGCTTCTAAGTGGCACGGTCAAAATGTAAACAGCAGACACCAAAGTATTTTCTGAACCACTCACTCTAATTGCAATTATATGTAATCACCAGCTTATAAAGTAGTTTCACTGAAGGATTATTCCATTGAAGGAGGTACTCAAAAATGCTTTCTTAATGTGGAGAGAAATGAAGCAGTGAACTCACATTATCTTGATAAATATGGAGTCACTTAAGTAGGTTTGCCCTCTGGGGTTTAAAAACTAACAAAAAGGCTGCTTGGTGTGCCACTGATTTTTCAAAACTTGCGGCAAATGGAAGCTTTTCTAAGAAGTGCCCCCCACCCATGCCCACCTCCTAATGCTGAGCTCAGGTCCCTGCAAGGCAGGCTGGGTCATGTCCAACTTTGAGGGCCCGGTTAAGACCAGCACAGGGCCTGGCACAGAGTAAGTAATCAATAAATGCCCAAAGAATTAAACATGTAGAAAATACAAAACAATACGTACAGATATTGCTGTTAGGCCAAACTAACATAGAAAAACTTTGATTTACATCTTAGGCCAATTAAGAGATTATTATATGAACGATTCAATCATTGATTTTTCAGTAGCAAGCCTTTAAAGTACCGTTACAACAAAATTCAGTTAGCAAAAGCTGATATACACATACCTTTCAGGAGTATATAACAAAATAAGGGAAACCTGAATAAAAAAACAAAGAGCTGCAATGATAGCAGCGGACACAGCGGAAGGCTGGCGGGAGGTGCCGGGGCCTCACAGGCTGGCCGCTCCCTGAGGCAGCGGCTTGGCAGTCAGCCGGCAGATGGCGGAAGGGGGGCTGGGCAACAGGTAAGACAGGAAGTTCGCTGATAAGAAATGTGTCCTAAATCTGGGGGGCAACAGGGAAGACGCTCACGCGAGGCTCTGCAAAAAGAATCCTCCACCAATGAGCTGTGTGTGGTCTGGGTGGGGGACGGAGGGTCTTAATGGGGCTACGTGACTGGGGAAGGAAAGGATTAGGTGAACGGGGAAGGACAATGGGGAGAAATGATGGGTGGACAAGGGACTGGAGGAGGGGGGTCGGGGGCCAGAGAGCCCGCGTCCAGTCTGGTGGACAAGAACAAGACTGCCGCTGCAGAGGTTCTCGGAGGAGGAGTTGGTTCGAGGCGAGATAATGGATCCCACTGGAGACAGGGATTTATCTCAGGCGCCCAGGAGAAGAGGAGCACAGTGTCCCTCTGGAGAGTGACCAGAGGAAGAGCAGGGGCTAGGGACGGAGTGGCCAGAACTCCCAGGACAGGGAGGAAGGAGAGCTTGGAGGGGAGAGGGCAAAAGAAGATTTGGTGGTAGAAGGACTCCAGGGTACCTGGAGGAAAATGGGGCGGGGAGGAAGGGGTCTCGACTCCCCGCCAGAAGGCACTGAGAGCCCCGAGAGGGAGAGGGAGCCAGGCCGCTGGCCAGGTCACCGTGCCTGAGAACGAGCCATTCACACAGTGATAGGACAGCAAGGGTCGGAGGCTGGTGAGCCAGGAGGAGGGGTGACTAAGAGCCAGAGCCTGCTGTCAAGCGGGGTATGGCTGCACCTGGAGGGGGCTGGTGTGGGAGAGGAGGGGCAGAGTGACTGTGGGCTGAAGTAACAGGCCACAGGAGGGGTGTCGGATGGAGCACTATGGACCGAGCAGACATGGTGCCTGGTGTGCACAGAAAGGCCCGTTCCCGGAAAGGGGTGAGGAGAGTGTGGGGGGAGGAGGCGCAGGGAGCTGCCGGAGTTCCTGCTGCACCACCTGACGTCAGGGAGGTCCAGAAGGTTTGACTCCGCTGAAGGGGCATCAGGGGCCAAGCCAGGCTTCATCTGGGCTGAGACTGGCCTGTCCCGGCCCCACGACCCCACGGACCCCATCGTGACACAGCAGGAGCAGCAGCTGCGTCCTAAGGGCCAGACCCTGCCCGCCCCTGCCCCTCCAGGGCCCCACCAGCTACCTTGATAAGCCTTCTCCCGCTTCTTCTTCTCGGTGTCGATGTACTGCTCGGACGCGGCCTTGATCTTCTGGACCCAGGCAGTCCTGGGGGGAAGCAGAGCATGCGTGTGGCACCCCACACGCCTCTCAGTGCGCCGGGGAGCCCTGCACGCCTGCTGCTAACCTCGGCTGCAGTGAGTTTCCAACCAGTTCAGCTGAAAGGCTCTGCTCATTGAAGACAGAGCTGAGAATTTCTAGACAGTTCCTGATGACTTACAAAACCCGGGATGCCTGCAAGGCCAGGCGCACAGAGACAGAGATGCAGTTCACAGGGGAGGGACAGCGTCTGCGGCGCAGAGACCTATTGGGGGAGCACCCTGGAGGGGAGAAGGCCTGCACCCAGGGGCTGGGGAGCAGAGTCTGGCTGCAGAAATAGTTCCTGCGGGGGGGCCAGGAGGGTGCTGAGGCTGAGAGGCTCAAGGAAGGCCTTGCAAACCACAGCGGTTCAGTAGGAAGTGGGGTGGGACCTGCCATTTGGGAAGATCTCAGCCAGAGACTAGAAGCAGGGAGGTGTTCGGTGTGGGGGCGGGGGACCTGGTGAGAGGCTGGGGGTGGGGAAGCAGAGGGCCTGGAGGATGGCGTGAGAGGGTTCATGGCAGCAGCTTTCTCCTGGACTTCAGGGCAGGTGACTCGCGGTCAGGACTGACCTCTCGTTGATGTTGTCTGTTCGGAGGGTGTAGACCCGGTCAATGTGAGAAATGTGGAAGATGGGCTCGTCGCTGGAAGGGTCAGTGGGCAGTTTCACCAAGACTTCGTTCAGGAAAATGGGCTGAAAGAACCAGGAGCGAAACACAGGCCGTGAGTCGCTCCACCTGCCGACACCCAGAGTCCTGTCAGCTCTGGAAGGTCTAGGGGAGGGGCCTAGAGTCTTCTACTCAGGAAAACAGAAACTGCCTCCATGTTGTGCAGGTCACCAGCTGGGGCTGCCTGGATGTCCCAGACCTGGGGACAGGAGCTCCAAGTGTCCAGCTCCAGCACTGCTCACGAGACAGGGGCCCTCCCCGGTGACCAGACCCTGGCACCGTGCTGTGGGCTGGGTTTTACAGAGGACAGGATGCCGAGTGTGGACATGCGTCACGTGTGCCAGGGAGGGAGCCAGGCCCAGAGCTGGCGATGGCTGGGGGCCACAGAGGCCCGTGAAGTCCCGGCCACATGGAGGGACGCGTGAGGCTTCCCAAGAGGTGGCTGCCCCAGAGGGCGGGAAAGGCTCGGGCCAGAAGGAGGCCCCCGGGGGAAAGGAAACACCTGGCTGTGCTCCTGGCTGGGCCTGCCCCGACTGACACTCACCGTCTTATACATTTTGAACTGAGCGTTGGACTTGGAGCTGAAGAGTTTCTCGGAGGCCGAGGAGACAGCAAACTGCTTGACCATGTAGGTGAGAAGCAGGAAGTCGTTGAAGAGGAACCCGTGCAGCTCCTTGTTGCTCTTGGTCTTGTACAACTTCCCGCTGTGCAGAATCTTCCGGGGCCCCAGGCAGTTGGTGAGGGAGTTGAAAATTAGTTGCTTAAAGACAAAGACATTGTGCCATAGTGAGTCTGGGCAAAAACCATCCCTGCGCCCACGGGGGGCCAGTGCCATGGGCCGGAGCGGACTGGGGTCGAGCTCTCTTGTTGGGGATGTGGCTGAAATCTTTCGCCTTTACACAAACGATCCCACACATCTCTCCCAAGCGCCAGCTGTCACAGTGACAGCGACTGTTGTGCCCGGAGAGCACTCACTCTACCAGCTGCATCCAAGAAGCTCAAAACATAAATGTCAAGTCTCTTTACACAGAAGGAAGATGGCAATGCAGGCAGGGCCGGGGGAGCACGGGCCTGCTGCAGACTGTCTGCGGGGGTGGCCTGAGCCTGGTTCGCACGCAGAGCTGCGCGCAGTGGCCGCGCCCCCGCGGGCCTCACCTCGGCGAGGCCTTCGCACTGCACGTGCGCCTGGATCCACTCCAGTCGGTCCGAGTTCTCCTTCTCCCGGACCCCCTCGTTGACTTGCGAGCAGAGCTCCTCTGCCCGCTCCAGGGCCAGCTTCAGGGAGGAGTGGTCTACATGGGTCTCCGGGGTGTTCTCCAGAATCTGAAAGGGGGACCTGGTCATGGGGATGCACCGCCTTCACCCGTCCCCAGCTGGGCTGGTGGCCGCCATTACGTGCTGCCGGCTGTGCTGGGCGCTGGAGACACCCGGCGAGCCAGCCCCTGGGTTCTGCCCTGGACAGGCTCGTAGGCAGTTCTTGGGGAGACAGGGGCTCGGGCGCAGGGTGGAGTGCAAGTGCTCCACTCTGGGTGGTTCCTCCAGAAAGTGGGGGCCCCACCCCCAGACAGCTCTTTCATCCAGTCCGGATGGACAATCCCTTGCTTACAGTTCCAAAGGTGAAAAGCCCCGAAAACCTAGAATTTTTTCAATACTCATTTGGTGGCAAAACCTAAACTGAAGAGATGTATTTATTTACTCTATTTTCAGTGCCTGTTCATAGTTTGTATTTGTTTATAGGTGCTGCCCAGGCTTTACTGGGGTGTCTTATCACTTATAGAGCTGGAATTACAATTTGAATTCCAAAACACACTTGACCCAAAATATTTCAGATAAGGGACCACTTTGGTGTATGAGTGGGTGAGTCTGGTATGAGTACCCGGCACACAAGGCCTATCCAGAGTTAACATGACTTACAGACCAAAGGTCAGGGGATAATTTTAAAAGCAAGACTTATTTCTAGTTTTTTTTTTTTTTCCTTTGGGAAGGTGCTTAAAATTAGGTCATTGATTACACTGGTCAACAGTGAGATCATTACTGACTTAAGAAGGCCCTAATCTGTAGTATCTTGGTGTGCTGAACATGAATATTAACCCTGAAAATGTTTTATTAGCTCTCGTTTTGAAGATATTTAATATAATTCATTTTATATGTTTCACTGTGTAAATTTATCCAGTAGGACTGCAACAACATCCTAAATCAGCCTAGAAGGATGTAATATTGCCTCACATTGCATAATACCATCATGCACACATCATCCAGAGTTGACTGCATCATTTTCTGATGCAATGCAATATTACTGCCAGGCGGCTGCTGAAGTAAGCTGACGTCAGAAGTGCACTAGATAGAGCCCTCTCAGAAAGGTTGAGCATTGAAAATATTTCAGACTTTGCAAGACAGTTTAAGCTACTGTTCCATAGAACTGTTATGATTTTATCCATTTAGGCACAATACAGAACAATCATGCCTTGAAAGTACGTTAATAGTGTGGACAATTTCTGCTCTATTTGTGGGGAAGTGACATTTGTCAACCAGAAGAAAAGGATCACTTCTCAAGTGAAGAAGGCTTGTCATCTTTACTTCAGATGCAAGATTGGTGACCAAGACAAGCCGTGGGTCCCACATATATGCTGTGCTACATGTACAACACAGCTTTCACAGTGGTTCAATAGCAAAAGACCCTCAATGCCGTGTGCAGTCTCCATGGTGTGGAGAGAGCCAAGCAACCACATAAAAGACTGTTACTTCTGCTTGGTTCCTCCTCTTTATGGCAGAATAACGAAGCAAAAGAAGTCAAGAATAGTCTACCCAAACATTCCGTCTGCCTTGAGACCAGTTCCACATGGTGAGGGACTTCCTATTCCAGAACCTCCAGCAGAATATTCTCTTGATTCATCTGATGAGGACAAGGGTGAGCCGAACCCATTCTCCTGTTCCATCAGCATGCAGTGATTCAGATTTTCACTGTGGTGCATCATCAACCTCACACAGACGAACACAGGAAGAACCAACATGACCTGGTTCATGATTTGGACTTATCCAAGAACAAGGAAGAATTGCTAGGATCAAGACTCCAATAATGGAATCTTCAAGAAGAAGATGTCACAATTACTTTATATTGAAAGCGCCACCAGCAGTTGGAGCCTTTCTTCAGAAAGGAAAGTACTCTAGTATTCTGTTCCGATATTGAGGGCCTCATGAATGCCTTAGAAATCACTCATGACCCACAGGAATGGAGACTATTTCTAGACTCTTCGAAAATGAGTCTTAAGGCTGTGCTTTTGCACAATGGAAACCGTCTTCCATTTATTCTATTCCTGAACAGCTGTACAAGAGACAAGCAAAGAAATCTAAGAAGTAGTCTATGACTTGATTTTTTACAGGTATTAATTGTAGGCCTATTACTATTGGCATGCATTTTGTGATATAAACATCCATTTATTGCAAATTAAAAAAAAAAACTAGAGCCAAAATTAGAATTTGACTGTCATATTCGTGTCGAGCACATACAAATCGATAGGAAATGACTAATTTTATTTCAGTAACATGACTTTTGTAAAAATTTGTTGACTGGTGTTATTTGTGGAAAATCTGCCTTCTCCTTCGAAAGCATATTGGTTTGAGAGGCCCACAGTGCTTATGTCAACAAGATGGATGGACTATTAGAAGGACTGTTCAGTCAGCTGGCTGTGTGGAACACGGCGAGGGGACCAGCTCTGCTTAGGACGTGCTGAGCTGCAGACCCCGGGGACTGTGCACGAAGTGTTGAGTTGACAGAGGAATTCAGGTCTTAGAGAAAGGCTGGAGCTAAAGCTGTGTAAGGGTGGGCTCTGTCTGGGCCCACAGCTAGAGACCTGGACCTTCTATCTGCTAGCCAGACACCCCTCGTGACTGGGAGTGGCTGGGAGTTCTCCTAGGAAGGGGGTGACAGGTTAGCCGGTGACATGGGATGCTCTTTTATTTCTCCAGTAGGGCTGGAGTCAGATCACGTCGGGGGGTGCCCGCCCCGGGACCACAAAGGACCCTGCTTCTCTGTCCCGGACCGAAACTCACACTTCTGATGAGGAGAGGGTAGCGGGTGATCCTCTGCATGGGCTTCAGCAGGAAGCTGGAAAGGGGCATCCCTTTGCATCGTGGGTCAGAGGCCAGCTTCTGCAAGAGAATGGAGAGGCAGGTGAGGAAATCCTAGTGAAAACAAAGGCGACACTGGCCATGCTCCTGACTGCTATCACCTTTCTAGTTTCTTTCACAAACTCGTGATCCAAAATGATCTGCTATCAGGCTACAGCAGCAATCTCTCCCGACGTGGGCCAGCCCCGGCAGGTGTTTTTCCACTTGGTCTTCTGTGCACTTGGCAGCCTGTGCCATCATCAATGAGGGATCCTTTGCTTCCAGAACCACTTCTTGGGGTTGTCTTCCTGCCCGCTGACACCCCTCCCCACCCAGGCTTCTTGACTTCTTCCTTCTCCTTTATAGTAAGCACCACACTTACTGTGGGTGATGCCCAAGACCCCCCGTAGTGCTGCAGTGGTCTCCCAGAGCAGAACCCAGACATTCTCTGGAGTCCCCCACTTGCTGCAGGATTCTCCTCAGCCGATGTCCTGAAGGCAGCCTGATCTCAAGATAGCCCCAAATGAAGTCCTGTCTTCCTGCATAAAAGCCTCTCCGCTACCTCCCTCTGGCGAGTTGGTAGCGCATCCTGCACCCGTCTGCCCAGGAGTCACCACTGACCCTTCTGTCTGCCTTGGCAATAGCGCTCCAGCCCCGCCTATCCCTGCCTCGTTTCCTCGTGTCTCATTTTATTCATCTACTTAATTTACAATTTTAATCTATCTTGTATTTTATACATTTAAGTAACCTGTTTTATTCTTTCTGGAATGAGCATAAAATAAAATTTACAAAATTAAGAAAGTGACATCATGGATTTTTTTTTTTCTGGACTTTAAGTAGCTGATTCAAGTAAGCAGGCTATAAAAAAAAAACAACACTCTGCTCCTAGGTGCCAAATCATGGCCCCAGTGCCAAGAAAACACATAAGGTCACACAAGGTAAGCAGAAAATTTCTTGCCAGACTTGCTTTTCCTTTGGAAACTGACAGGGCTCCCCTTCTCCCCTGCCGAGGCCTGCCTGTGCCTGGCCTGCAGTCGGGATACAGGCGAGGCCCCAAAGGAGTTACCTTTAAAAACTCCTTGAAGTCCGTGTCCTCATCTGTCTTCTGCTGTAACAGAGTCGCCCCGTTCAGCTGGCAGCTGCAGAAGCGGATGTAAGCCTGCATGTGGGCCAGCTCAGGTGCCAGGATGTCCCCGATCATCTGCACCGGCATCTTCTCACCCCCGGTTTTCTTCCGCACTCGCAGAGCCCTGCAACCGACACGCTCTCTCACTTCCAGTTTCTGAGTGAAGGTCCCCGGTCAACGAAGGGTGACCCTCAGGGGAGATTAGTGCTAACGAAGGCCAGTAAGTCACCTAAAAACCACTCCCCTGTGTGGGAAAAGCCAGCAGGAGGAGGAGCAGCTTGGGCTAGAGCTCTGCAGGCCAAGCCCACCGCGTGAAGTGTTACCAAGGAAGAATGGGCATTTCTAGGCTTTGGAGTTAGTCTGGTTTCACCTTAGTTTCTTTTTTTTTTTTTTTTAAGATTTTATTTTATTTGTACATACAAGCTGGGGTACAGGCCAGAGGCGTGGGGCGGCGAGAGGGTTCACCAGAGACAGAGTGGGGAGCAGAACAGGCAGATCAGAAATACACTGCTGAGGGGAGCAGCGGGCGAGGCAGGAGAGGTCTGCCGCACCATGTGGGATTCTCCCCGGCTGGGTGTCAAACTCGTGTCGCCGCTGCCGACAGCTCCACAGCACAGCGTTCAACCCCTGCGCCACCGGGGAGGCCCTCACCTTAGTTTCTTAGCAAAGTTTCTTTTGAAAAATTCTAACTTGTTCTTGGCTGAACCAAGAGGAAAGAACTTTCCCATACTCTGCAGGAAAAAAACAAAGGGAGCAGGAGCCCACAGAAGCCAGGCATGGAGGTGAGGTGGACATGCCCCCAGAAAGCTGCTGAGCCCCACAGAGACACAGCCACAGCTGTGTCTTTCCCTGGAGCCTGTCCTTTCAGGAATAAGGGACAGAAAACCACTTCAAGGGATGGCGTTTTACAGGGAGGAGACAGCCACGCTGGTTCCTCGGGGTCGGGAGCTGGGCTTGCTCCTAACCACCCCTCGCCATCCAGCATATTCTGGAATCATAGGTGAAGATATAGTAGGTTTAGTGATCGAACTTCTTTGCTCAAAGTGTTTTCTTTGTTGTATTCCTTGACTTTCTTCAATAACTATGTATTTAACAATTTTAAGACACTTCATCAGATGCTAAGTAAGAAGGGCGGGAGTGGAGCACAGCCGAAGGGCCCTGGCTCAGCAGCCCGCAGAGCCGTGTGGGGGCCGGGGCTGGGCCTGGGCCTCTGCTGCCGTGACCGTGAGGCCTCGGACTCACTTTAGCAGCTTCGTGTTGGACATGATGAGCTCCTTCCAGTTGACAAAGATCAAGGCCATTTCTCCTTCAGCGAGAAAGCCCGACTCCGCCATCCGTTTCTGAAAAACCTAAACGCAAAACACAGGAGAAAGACGTTAGCTTAAGTGGGAACAGAGAGCCCGTGTCCTTCAAGTCTCGCCCCCCCCTCCCCTCCCCGTTCACCCTGTCCCAGCCCTCACCTCGCCTGACCTCACTGGACAGTTAACTGTCTCCTGCTTCGCCGCAGGAACGTTCTCTGTGCTCTAGCACAGTGCCTTGCATGTTGAGTTGAACATGAGTCAAACTTCAGCTAAAAGTTCTATGAGTTGGGCAGCTCTCCCTCTCCACATTCCCACGTCAGCCTGGAGACTCCAGGACACCCCGTGAGAGAAGCCTGGAGAGACGGGGGTCTGCGGGGAGCCTGCTCCCCAAGAACAGCCAGAGCCGGACTGTCCTTGTACCCACTGCCTTCCATTGCTGTCTGTTCATTCTCCTTACTGCTCTGGGCCACCCTCAGCAAGGTCAGCAGAGGAGACACACGGGGGGCTGCTGGGACCCTCCATGGGAATGGCAAAGAGGAGGCCTTGCCTGAGAACAGTGCTGCTCACCTAAAACCTGACCCTGACTCCCTCCCCCCAGAGCATCTAGGAAGGTGAGAGAGGGCTAAGCGACTGGTCTGAGGTGGGGCAAGCACCCTGGCTGCCCACCTGCTGAGCCAGTGTCAGCGAGATGCCGCCACACCCTCTCACACCCCTCAGCGCTGCGATCCAACACGCTGTGATCTCGTAGAAGTTAACAAAGAAATGGGGGGTGGCTTTTCTCTTCTCCTTCTAGGCCTCCTGTCTGACCTAGTTTGTTCGGCACTGGCCAGGCTGAGGTTTGGGGGTGAAGGATGGAGGATGCACAGGTCTTTTGGGGAAGACAGACATTGTCAACTGGGAAGTCTGGGACAGTGGCGTGTGAATGGAACAAGCAGCCCGTGTCTGGGGCCCCAGTCTGTGATTAGGTAGAACGTGACTCTGGGGCCATCTTGATGAGCCACAGGCAGAGGGATGCAGCCTCTGCTCCCTGTGGCCAGGGTGGCACCTGAGGCCTGTGTGGGCCTGTGCGGGCACCTGTTCTCTTCAGGTGCTTTGCTTATCTAATTGGTCTTCTCATCTGAGCACACTTGGTGGGAACTAAAATCCATGGAAAAAAATTTGAGCGGAGCTACGGCCACACTTAGCTTCCTCAGGCGGTGATCACTGACAAGACGCTAACAGCTGCCGGCAGCTCAGCACCCACTTAACAGTGCGCGTGTGATACTTGGGAAATATTTTACAATAGGCTTCCGTTTGGTTTTCCAAACTGTATCAAGGACAGGTGAATGCTTCTGTTACGGCAACTTTCCAGAGAAATCGCTTCCACTCCTCCGGAAATTCTGAAGTTACGGAGGGTCGGTTGTCAAACAGAGTTAGGCTGAAATCTGAGGTAAAGTTGGCTTTGGTGATTCACACATACTCTAGGCCGTGGCCCTTCTTTGAGGGGCTTCTCCACATCCAGCTGAGGCATGGGAGCCTCTTGTCCCCTCTGCACCCTGAAAGACCTCGTGTGAGGAAGGAGCTCTCCGGTGGGCCCAGAAGGTGTTTGGGGGGTGTGTCACTCCTAATGAGCTCGCACAGTGGGGTGATGCCTGCTTGGAGCCCCTGGTCGGCCTCCCCCACGAGAAGCCAGGCCAGCCCCTCACCTCTACCACCAGCTGGAGGTCATCCACGTAGCGCTCCTCGGTCTGAATCAGCTCGTGAATGTAGCCCTGCCTTTTCCTCTCAGTGGGCTGCATGGTGTCCAGGGTCTGGAGGTCAGCACACCCTACAGAAAAAGAGGGGCAAGGTTAAAAGCTTCTTTTAAGCCCTCTCTGTAGAAACAGGCATTTCTCGTGGGTGTGTTGGGTCTACATGTGTCGCCTTGGAAAAGCCACAGACACAGCACTGCCGAGGTTGCTGGAGCGGGGCAGCTGCGCACCTGGGGCGCGGCCCTCACCACCTGCCGCTCGAGGCCCCAGAGCAGCAAGTCAGCAACACCTGCAACATTTCCATGTGGCCCTAGTTTCTAAGTAGCAACAACAGAATCGAGGATTTTCAGAAATGGCCTCAAAGACATTAGAACCGTGCTGAGCTAGTGGAGAACCTATGCTGTTCTTGCCATCTCAAGACATTTTCAAAGATACTGAGACAATTATAGAAATAACCAGTGTCTCCCAAGGGCAGGTCATGAGTTATCACTGGGTCAATATGTTATTTAGTCTCTTAAATGCTTCTTAGGTCCAGTATCAAAAAAAAAAAAAAGAAACCATTGTGAGCTACTGTTAAAAAAATGTGGGAGACCTTTCTTCAGATTTCTCAAAGCAAGATGCTAAGTTAGAAAACCTAACATTCTCAGGCCCAGCTGTTCCCAACAGGCCGCCTTGTCCCACACGATCAAAGCTGTTAAGTAGGGACAGACCCCAGCGTGGTGACTCGGAGGGAGTCCTGTGTGCTCACTTTGGATCAATTTACAGACACACCCGGGCTGAACTGAATGCCCAACTGTGAAGTGACGCGATTCCAGAATCATTCAGTAGGAGGCTGAAGGCACGGTGATATCCCGGATGCCTTCCTCAGACAAAAAAGAAAAGCAGGCGGGTCCCCAGAACGATAGCAGGAGGCTGCCACGAAGCTGGGTGCGCATGGAAGGGGAAGAGGAAGACAGCGGAGCAGGGATGTTCCTGGAGGCAGGCCCTGGGAGGGCAGCGGGGAGGAGCAAACTCCTGGGCGGGAGTGTTCGGACAAGGGATGAGCCAGGCAAGCTCAGCTGGCCTGGGAATGAGAGAACAAAGCCACAGAGCCAGAAATGCAGACCAGGTTGGCCTTGCAAAGGGGATTTCTCTTTCTGACGGCCCTTGAGATTTTATGTTTTGTGTAGGTTTGGGTTTTCCGGCAGGTCCAGTGAAGATGGCTTTTCTATTTTCTGCACCTGTTGCCAACTGCAGTAAGAAAATCACACCCACGGACAATGAAAATGGAATTAAGCTGACGCTAGGTTTGGGGCCAAGAAGCGATCACCGTGCCACTACCGTATTCAAATCGTGGATGTTCTCTGGGGGTTGTTTTGTTCGTTCTGCCAGGAAGAGCTACAGGGATGACCAAGTGTTTGGGACCAGCAAGGCTGACGCTGATCCCGGTCTTCTGCGAGACGCCACAGCCAGCACCGAGGGCACTGGCACTGCCCACTAAGCGGCCCAGGGTCAGGGTCAGTGGCCATCAGAAGAGTCACATGGGTGTTCTATAAATTTCACTCGATTCCATCGGCTGTTCACGTACTATTTCCCCTCCACATTTACTCATGCTTGAGTTAAGCAGGAAATCTGGGTTTGACGTGCTGGTGATGTTTCTTCCAACAGTCACTAAAGTAATTATCTAACCATGAAAATAAAGCGAGTCCTCCTGGGCACTGCCTGGCTTGCCACTGAGCTGGGCATCACCCGCATACGCATGACACACTCAGGAAACGGCGACTTGCATTAAAACCCACAAGCACAGGTCTCTTTCTGTGGGTTCCGTATCTTGGAAAACAAAGAACTCAGGTCTTCGCGGAGCTGCTAAGGCGGGAACATACCTGCCACTGGCTTTTCAGGATGGACATGGGTGGGTCTGTGCTCCAGCCCCAGCTGAGTGCTTGCATTTCTGACGCTGGTTCTTCAAGTTTTAACCTCTGCTCAGTTTTCAACGTGACCAATACCCTCACTTTCAGGTGTTCTTAGCTCTGAGGTCAGGGGTGAAAATTAAGACACGAGGCCCCCCTGCCCTTTATCTCCTTGCTCGGTCATCCCTGTGCTTCCTTCCTGTGTCAGGGATCCTCTCTCTTCTCAGGCCAGCGTCCTTAGCTGCTCTTTCCTGAGCCCTTCCACCATCAGCCTTCACTGGCTCCTGCTTAGCCCTCGTGGTGAGGTGTCCCTCCTGCCCCATTTACATTCTCCAGCCTGCTCCTTCCTCAGTCGCCCGCTCTCTGTCCCATGGTCGAACATCGCTAGAGGGGCCTACACTCCCGGCCAACTCCGCTGGCCTCCACATCCCTTCTCCAACTTAGGGTGCTTTGGTTTCTGTCCTGCCACCCAGCACCATGCTCTTGTGAGGGTGATGACGATACTGGCGGTGCCAAGTCCAGTGACCCCTTTCTGGGCTCATCCCTGCTCCCCGTGCCCGACACCTCTGAGTGCTTCTTTGTGCACCAAGTCTCCCCTGTTTGCCACGCCCTCGCCTAGCATCTCTTCCTGTATGTCTGCCCCTGCCGGCCTCCAGGCTCTCGGCTCCACCCAAGCCGGCAAGATATTCCAAGCCACCATCACCTTTCGCCTGGGCTACTGAGCTAGTCTCCTAGCAGGTCTCCTTGCTTCTGACCCCTGCCCCATACTGTCCCCACTTTTGTCTAGCAAGCCAGTTTCCTGTGAAGGCAGATCACATCATGTCACATCACACTCTATTAAACTCTTCAACAGTCTTCTCTGAGCGAAAGCCAAGTTCTTTCAAACAGCCCACAAGAACCTGAGCAGTGTCCCCCACCTCTGCGGTCACCACTCTTCCTCGTTCCCTCCTTTTTTCCTCCCTGTTACAGACACACTGGCCTCCCTCCCGTCCCTCAAGCATTACAGACACTTAGGAGAAGAGCGAGCTCTGGGAAGCTTTCAAAAGGTGAAGGACAAAAGATAATTTGTGATGACTAATACAAAGAAAGCCTATTCAGTTTGTGTCATAAAGTCCCAGAAAAGTCTTGGCTGTCCCGAGGAGAGCGATGCTGCCGAACAGTGCTGTTCTCTGTGCAACCAGCGTCAGCAGGGGATCACGGAATAGTTTTCAGTCTGTGTTTAAGCTCAGTGAAAAGAAGAGATTTTGACAGTAAATCCAGTTGACTAACCTCAGCGCACTTTCTAAAGGGCTGCTTTTAATACTGAGGTTTTGTCAGGGCACTAGAAAATTACTGGATAACTTATTGTGCAAAAGAATAGCCTTTTATTTACTTGGCACATATTTATTGAGTGCAAATGAAATGAAATAGCATGCTTCCATCACAAAGCTGTCGATATTTATGATTTTAAGTTAGAAAATTTAAATAATTCTTGAACAGATTTTTTTAAACTCCTGTGTCTTTTTTTGATGCCTGTCAAATCCTGTATCACAGGGTGTTGATTTAAGGAAGCTCATATTGTGTCTAATGCTTCAGACCACCAGAAGCAAAATATTTGGTTATCAGGAAACAGAAGTATCCTAGAACTTCCAAAAACAACACTATCTATAAAATCAAGTGAATAAAGAAAATTTTTATTGGTTTTATTTTTATTTTTGAATCTATAGGAAAAGGTCAAAAGCTTAAAAAACAGTAAAGACCCCTCAACGGTACAGAAGTTCAGACCTCTGCCTTATCGATCACCTAGTTCAGGTTAACATTTGTATCAGCTTCTAGACTGCCAGATTATGCCTGTGACTCAACTGAGGAATTAACGTGCTATTCAGAACACAGAGGGTAAGAAGAGATGTATGATCTTCCTGTTTGCCAACACAGAACTTTTAATAAGTGTTAGCAATGCATATCACAACTTATGACTTCTGCTCAATCCTCTAAAAAACTGATACAACTTTGACCCCTACTGTATAAACAGATGGGAAACCTGAAGCTTGGTGGCTAAGTGATTTACTATAGAATTTAGAACTACTCAGTAAGTATTACTTAATCTAGGTCTCCTGATTCAAGCCCCACACTTTGAAATGCCAGGGCATCTTAAATGCTGCTTACACAGCAATCCTAGTAGAGGTGAAACACTCAAGACAGTGTTGTTTAAACTCGACCTGGGGCTCATTTACTGAACTTAACCCTAAAAGGAAAAAAAAAGGATTTAGGTTAAATATTCTGAATACCAAATAACCCAAAAGTACTGAAAAAGCCAGCAGGGCTCTTACCCTTCCTTAACTTTTGTCTAAGTGACACAATCGGTCCCTTATATACCCTTGGACTCTGTCACAAATTAGTAGTTTGTATCTAATATCCAATTTCAAACCCCCCCATTCCACATATCTCAGCACACCTACTACTACAGCCCTGTCCTGGGGCTCTGGGGATTCCAAAAGCACCTATATATTTTTCTCAGTATTACTAAACAGCAGGATACACCCCTAATTTTTCCTCAATGGTATGATTATACAACCTATATTTTCAACTTGTTTATGACTACATAACTGGATACTTTGTCCCAAACTGCTGACTTTAGGGCACACTGACTCTATAGCATCACTCTGACATCATGGGGGTTACAAATGACCACTGATGACAGAGAGCTCTCAGCAGTAGGCTCTCCCAGCACCTTGAAAGGTAACCTGACCACTCTGGATTCATTTAAGCAGTTAATTTTCTTTACCATCTTCTCACATGTCTCTTGGAATTAACTGATGATCCGTTCTTGTGATTCGGAGTTACAGCAGCTTCCATTTAACAGAAAGCAGCATGGGGCACTATTTATAATAGGTAAGACTTGGAAACAACCCGAATGCCCCGAAGTAGATGACTGCATCAAGAAGATGTGCTATATATATACACAATGGAATACTATTCAGCAATCAAAAAGATAAACACATATCATTTGCAGCAACATGGATGGAGCTAGAAGGGATTATGCTCAATGAAATAAGCCAGAAGGAAAAAGAAAAATATCGGATGGCTTCACTTACAGGAGAAATACAGGGGAACCAAATAAGGGATCAGGAAAAGAAATAATACCGATAAAAACACAACAAAACAAAAATAAACAGACAACTATAAATTAGAGACATTCTGCAGAGGGGGGATGGGAGAGGGATTAAAACAGGGGGCAGGAAGAACACAAGGGACTATGGTGATGGTGCATGGGTGAACTGGTGGTGGAATTCTGTGGGGACTATGCCTGAGAAAAGAAAGCAAACATTGTAAAAAAATGAACAATGATGTAAAATATATATATATATATATATATAAATAAAGTATTAAAAACAAACAAACGAACAAACAAACAGAAAGCAGCATGGGGATGGCTAAGTGCAAGAGCTTTGGAGTCAGATCTGGACTAAAGTTCCAATTCCAGCACTAATAACCAGGACAGACACCAGAGTGTCATCAGTACAGTGTTAGCTGTCATGACAGACATTGAACCAGCGCTTCATAAATCGCTAAGACTCATCTACAATGCAGGTATTTCTCACCTCACTACCCAGATGAGGCTAAGACTCAGAGGGCTGACAGGGAGAGGCAGGATTCAAAGCAGCCTGCACTACACGTACTTCATCATGTTCTCCAAGTGATTTTACCTTTTGACAACAGCATCAAGACATCTCTTTTAAGCACATCTTTCATAATTTTTTGTTCTTGTTAAAAGAAAGCATAATGATTATGAACATAAATCATTCCATTAAAAATTATGCTAAAGATCTGAAAACACATTTCTCCAAAGCAGATGTACAAATGGCCAACAAGCACATGAAAAGATGCTCAAATCATTAGTCAGCAAATCAACTCAAATCAAAACCACAATAACGTATCACTTTCTACTCCAGGATGGCTGGAATAAAAAGCCAGCTAATAATGAGTGATAGTGAGGATGTGGAAAAATAGAATACTTGCACACTGCTCGTGGGGATATAAAATAGTGCCAACCACTTTGGAAAATTGTCTGGCAGTTCTTTAAAAACATAGAATTGCCATTTGATCCAGTCATTTCTCTCTCAGGTAAATACCCAAGAGATATGAAGACATATGTCCACACAAAAACTTGTACCTAAATGTTCACAGCAGTATCATTCCTAGCAGCCTCAAAGTAGAAGTAACCCAAATTCATATAATTGATAAATTATGTGGTATATCCATCTAATGAAATATTATTTGACCATGATAAGGAATGAAGTACTGATACAAGTTATACCATAGATGCATCCTGAAAACATTATGCTAAGTGAAATAAGCCAATCACAAAACCCCACACATTTTATGATTCCATTTATGTTATGTCTAAAATAGGCTCAGGGGGGAATTGGAAGACAGGTGGGTGACAGCTAAAAGGTATAGGGTTTCGTACCGAAGTGACGAAAATGTTCTACAATTGTGCTAATAACTGCACACATCAAACATACTAAAAGCCATTCGATTGTGCACTTTATATGGGTGGACTCTGGTATATGAACTAAAGCTCAATAAAGCTGTTACCAAAAACAAGTTGTGTTCAGCTACCTCCTTCTGGACATTATTCTTAAAGACACCTGTTCTCATTTCTTGTATTCAGTCCTTGCCTCCTTGTCTCTTCTCTGCATGTACCTATTACATGGAGAAAACATTGTGCCATCTCTGATTTTCCTCTTTTCAAATGATGGTTGTACTACAGTAACGTCACTAATATAAAATTGTTGACAATGTCAGCACAGTGATGTAGAGGCTGAGAGCAAGGTTCTGGAGCCGGACCACTTGTTAACACTTACTAACTTATAACCTTGGACAAGTTATTTAACTTTTTAAATTTCCCTACCTTTGAAAACAATAATAAAGTAAGAGCATTCAAGGATCTTAGAAAAGTTCCCAGACAAGTAAGTGCCCAATAAAGAACACATTTCTCTCAGTATGAGATGGCTGTACAGTCAGAACTGTATTATTAATTAAAAATGGTGGCAATGTTAGCACCAAAATCTCCTCATTCAAGGGTTCCTTTCACTATCGACCCTTCACTACTGAGACCCTCAGAGGGCTTTTTCTCCCTAATCACATTTATTTTCAATAATTCAACAACTCTCAATATTTATTCATTACATCAGCTGACACACATCAGAGTCCGTGTATCTTAATTTTATCTGACTTGCCTGGCAATTCTATCTGGATGTCCCACAGTACTTTGTAATCAAAACCAAACTTATCTCCCTCCAACTCTGATTTTTACTGCTGTCAGTGGAATCATTAGTCCACCCATCACCATGATACAATCTGGGGATCCAACTCACTCTCCACCTGCCCACACATTCCATCAATTCCCAACTCCTTCCAATTTCCCCTCAGAAACAGTTAACTCTCTCGCCACTTTTCTGCACCGTGGCTTCATTATCAGAACCACCTGGGAGCTCCGACAACTCACCATGTCCAGGTTACAGTGCAGGCCATTTAAATCAGAGCTTGGACACCAATATACTTTTAAAGTTTACCAGGTGATTCCATGACAGCAAAGCAAAAGAATATTCGATTTAGCCCCGGTTCTGCTTTTCCAGTTGAAACTTTCAGTGTCTGGCTTTGCACCTCTACTCTAGCAATCAAAAACTATCCTACCCCAACCCCCGCCCCAACCCATGCTGTTTCTTCTCTTTATGGTACTCCCACCTTCCATCCTCCAATCTGGCTTACTCCTACTTATTTTATGGATCTGGTAGTTGCCTCCACCAGGAAGTCTTCTCAAATTCACTGATCTATGTATGGTTGAATTAGATATTCCTTCTCTACACTCTTCTGGTGCCTAGCAAATAACTGTTGCTGTGCGTGTCATGCTATTTTATTATTGGTTGCAAATGTGCCTGATCTCCCCACAGAGCTTAGCACCTAAGTCTAGGGTCTTTCGACACCCATTTTCACATTCCCAGCACCTGGGACTCCATTTGGCCTAACACAAATGCTCAATGCCTGTTAACTGAATTTCTAGAGATGATGGTTTTTTTTGTGAAATGTTTACGCTGGACTTTGGTTAGGTTTTGATCCATATTTTGCACTCAATGTGAAACCAGTAACTTGATCAATCTGCTTAACCCTGGTGCCCGCAAGCATCCACTGCAGTCTCTTTTAGGTAGACTCTTATTTTGTAGTAAAAATACCTTATTCTAATTTGCAATGAGTATCAACTTCTAAGTTCCGTCTCATCATTTTAGAAAAAAGTTGTAGTAAAAACTATAACAACATAGTGGCCTATTATTATGCGAGACTATACTTTCAAATCAAATTTCCTTTGCTTTTAAGATACACATGATTATCTTGGATTAAACTAGTTTAATCTTGACCACATAAAATTTCTCTTACCCTGTGTTACATAAAATACTTTGCTGACCTATGCCCAGTGACTATATTCAGGAAAAAGAGAAGTTCTATTGTCTACACAGTAACAATTAAAAAATAAATTTTAAAGGATGCTTCAAAAGAAATACACAATACAAGTAATGTAGTTTGTGTCCTTTTAATAAACACACTTGCATAGTTATATTACAATTTTGTAAAAATAAAAACAGATCACCTCATGCCAAGCGTGCCCAGCATTTGCACAATCTAACACCTTTAATATAATTTTCAAGACACACAAAATAAAAATTTAAGGCAAAAACCAGCACTTCGCAACAATTTAATAATTTATTACATTACAGTAGCATCACAGCAGCATCCAATAATGCCACTTCAGGCAAAAGTCTCTAAGTATTTCCATTAGAGAGTCTATTTACAAGAAATTATAACGTGGGAAGAGTCATTCTAAGAAAACTTGGCAAGTAAAGCTTTGGAGTGAAATTGGCATTTCTTTCTCTACTTTTCCTTCCTCCACTTTTTTTTAACCTTAAGCTATCAGTACTCATGCTGTATTTTAACAAATACCAGTTATAAGACTATACTTTCAGGGATCATTTCTATGCATCACTAATAAAATAGCAATTGCATCATTTTAATAGTTGTATTATATTTAAATGACTCAATGAAATTATGCAAGGTCAGGGTTGATTTACATTTTTTAAAAAATCAGTTTTGGTTTTAGAACTGTTTTTTTTCAATGTTGGAAAACCCACTGGTTTAATCACATTTTAAGATGATCACATGTTGCAATTTTTAAATAAATAGGTATTTTGATTCTTTACCTCCTAGAGGGTTTAGATTTATTCAGGGGTTCAGACTTATTCATTTGTGCCCCTATTTTAATATCCTATATTCCTGAAAAAACTCCATCTAATGTTCCTTTCTAAGTAAATTGAAAGCTGCCCCTTATACTGAAGAGAGTAAGTACATGATGGAAAATGAGGCATTGCAAAGGAACGCATGCACTTTTAAGAAGGACTTAGGTTATTATTATATGCCATACAATTTCCTTTACTTGTAGCTTTCTCTCAATATATATCAAAATACCTACACAAAGAGAGGTATTTCAGTAAGTACAGTAAATTTATTTCCCAGGCTGACATTCAGCTGAAATATTGATTTATGTGATTTTAGTTCACATACCTGATGAATACATTATTTCAAATTGATTACAGATGCTAAGCTCTACCTGAATGTCATTCCTAATAATCTGTATCAGTGTAATGGTAAAGTGATCTGAGTTATAAAATACCTATGAAAGAATATAGCAGTGTATTAGATAAGCCCAAATTCAAAATTATGAAGACAAAATGTTACACTAATCACTTGGCTAATTAGCAGTGGTCCGATTTCTAACCTTAGGGTTTAAAATAGATGTAAAGTAATTGTTCTTAATCTGAACTCAACCAAAGGGTCCAAAAACATAATATTAAGAAAATAAAAGGCAAGACTGAGCAATCTATACATCTTGGAATATCAGCTGAATTCACCAGGACGCAATCCAGTATCTCCTGTGGCAACTGCAGGCCAGTCTGTTATTCTACCTGTAAAATGATATTATTGCTTTCCTATTAATGTCATTATTTTATAAAAGTATCATGATGATGCCAAACGCTAAAAACTGAGGTGGCTGTTAACTAGAAATCCCTGCCTCAGGGAGCACAGGTGCTTATCACACACATCTAAACAAAGGGAAGCGTGTTGGAACACAGACATTTGAACTTTGTGAAGTTCCAACAAAGCTGCTGATCTCTCTCAAGTATCATAAAGTCGTGACTTAGGCAATGTAGGACTGAAATCATTCATTCACAATGTATAGGCACATGAACATAAATATTGCACAGAACATGCTCCTAACTTCAACTCAGATATAAAAAAGCACATTTTCTCATCCTAAAGAACTCTGAGGAAATAAGACTCAGTGATTGTATGTACACTTTTCCTGATGTACTGTGACATTCACAAACAGTAGGTTGCACTGCAGTTTGTAAACATTTTAAATTGCATAAACTTGTTACTGATTTTCAAATATAGTTTAATACTGTCTACTAGAACTCCTTTTCGTTTCAGCTAAGTACTCTCGCATTTATTAGTTTACAATAATGTTTATTATCTTTAAAGTGTTTTCCATTCAAGGAAGAGTAGTAAACTCCTACACCAAAGTAGCCAATGTGATTGAAGAACAGATACGAGCCAGAGAATTCTGGAAGGGTAAATCAACCTCCCAGTCTCAAAGAGGCTTCAATGGACATAAAGGAACATTTTTCCTTCACTTGAATTTTTGACACGACAGCGCCCATATGCCTGCTTCAGGGGCATTTAACCTCTTCCAGGATTCCTTATGATGTTTATTAATACACTAAAAGGACTGCCAACCAGAGTCCTTTTGTGACCTGGGACATGTAGTCACTTGATTAAAATAGGTAACACGAATTTTGACTTTAAAGTATCTTAGAGATGTAAGTGACATCTAAGCTGGGGGAGGTTTTGTATCTCAGGCAGTGATGGGAGGCTTTCATTCCTCAAAAAGTAATCCATTTTTAGGTCATCGATAAAGAAGTGACAATTGACTCTGCAGTACCTGGTGCAGTGTCTTCGCTAGCCCAGAGCACATAAGACCCTAAGGGCATGGCCACAGTACTGTGCCTGCTTGGGCAGCCGAAGTCCATCAGACACATCCACCCCACATGTGCTGCTGAGGCAGGACACGTGCCTCTTCTCTGAGCTAAGAAAAGCTCCCCCCAAATGTCATGGCTTCCACTCAGAAATACACAGAAAATAGAGAATAGATTATTTTCAGTTCTTGGGCTTAAAACAAATTTGTTACTCATAGTGGCATGTTAGAAAGTAATAAACAGTGCATATTTGGGAGCAAATCACAAATTGAACCAATTAAGAGCTCACTGTGATTAGGATTAGATCAAACATGATAGCAAAACATAAGCGAGTTTTATCTGAATTCTGTATGAAGACACATGTTGCAGTAACATTAGTAAAGCATGGCAGCCCATTTCAAATCAGCAAGAATAGTTTGTGCAAATAGTGGGTCTTTGTGTGTTTGAACTCCCACCATGTAAGGGCAAACTCAAAATGCATGCTAATGACCTACAATTACCAAATTAAAAAGAAGAAAAATGCTAAAGGATGTCAGAGTGAATAGCAGGGAAAGCCACACAAAGACCCACTATCCTTTAACTTGTTACAGATAAATTTTAACTGTAAATTAGAAACACAAAGAAATAATCACAAGTGGCTCTAACATTCAAACGAGGTTAAAGATTTGTGTAGGAGATATTTGATCAGGGCTGCCTGCCCTGCCTCCACGCTAGAGTCTTTAAACTTGGATAGTGGGTCTCTGAGGTGCTTTCACACTGAAGACAACATTGGGTCCTATAAAAAGAAAAATGAGGAATAAAATGAACATAATGCAAATTAAGTGACTGAGAAAAAATTTGACTAATAACATGCAATGTCAATTAAATCTGAACTACTGAAATTTGTAATCTTTAAAATATATCCTAATTACGTGATAAAATGAAAATAACACAAGGTCAAAGAAAAACAAATGCTAATCTAAACTTTAACTAGTTTTCACTGACTCATACAAACAAATTATTCATTTCTAAAAATTCTGGGTAGGAACAACAAAGAAATCAACTCATTTCCTAACCTTAAGGATTACAAGTTTTCTGAACCACATCCCATTAAAGTTATAGGCTTACAGAAACATACCGTGAGTAATTTCACAGCGACCAATGCAATTAAGTTTTTTTATCTTCCTCTTTTCTTTGAAAATGCTAATTATGATTCTTTGATGTCTGATAGTTATTTTAAGTTAAAAAAAATCTATATTCGCCTCCCTGCTCTCAGGAGATTAAAACAGTTATTTTATAGAAATAATAAGCATTCTCAGAAAAATCTACTTGGGAATTGTTCTCAACTGCAGAATTGACCACTTTTTTTATTCCAGGAAGGACGATGAACCTCTGTTCAGCCTTTTAGGTAAAACAATAAAGTTCTCAGTTTTTAGATATAGTAAACAACAACAATAAATCAACACACTCAGGAACAAAAAACAAAGTAATAGGTAAGTTACTGGTAAATATTTTATAACAAAAAGAACTTGGAAACTGCTCCTATTTTCAAATAACCTCTCCAACAGTCAACTTTTCTAGCTCCTAAATAAGTAAAATGATATGAAAATAAGTGGAACCTCCTCCCTAACCCCAATACCTGCCTCTCTGATAAACTGAACCTGCTTATTCTTAATGTTCCACTTCATATGCTCTGTAAAATCTTCCACAATAAGCTTTCTTTCCCCACCTAGATTCAGGGAATTTTTTCCCAACACATAGTATGTAAATATTCATTCTAGCACCTGCTGCATTTATCTGAAAATTTGTTCCCTATTAACCTCTACAGCTACTTCAGAGTGGTATTTCTGATTTAATGATTACTTTTATGACTGTATTTCCAGTGCCTAGTATGTACACGCAGACAAAGAATACTTACCAAGTGAGTGAATTTGTTAACTGAACAGCTGAAAAACGTTAACATAGGGCATTTACATAAATACTGTGAAAAGGAAAATCTGAATCACAAGGGGAACTTTCAGTTCCTTTAAAATTATGATGCTGGTCAGCACTGACTAAAGGACTTTTCCTTTTCTTTGATTGTCTGTTTCAATATTGCTATCTCCTGGTTTTACTTCAGAAGGGCCTGAAATTAGTCCCTAATGTATTATTAATGCTACGTTAATTGTCAAATATAAGAAAGACTAGGTAGCTATCAAGAGATAATTTTATGTAATATAAAATTTCACGCTTTGAGATCTGTACCCACACTCTAAAAATAGTGAAACATATTTTGAGTCATAATCTCCTGTGACACGAGGTATACTTATCTCA
This sequence comes from Scalopus aquaticus, assembly GCA_004024925.1. Lineage (NCBI taxonomy): Eukaryota > Metazoa > Chordata > Mammalia > Eulipotyphla > Talpidae > Scalopus > Scalopus aquaticus. Next base: position 73,263 of record PVIJ01004395.1, on the reverse strand, counting down.
AAAAATTACTTTATGAGAGTTTTGCCAGCAATTTAAGTGGACTTTTAATTTTCTTCTAATCTCATGCTGTTACTAGCTACCTTTATGAAGCTGAAACAGAACAGTGGCCGCTAAAAAAGGACGGTGCTGAGGGGAGGCTGCAGAGACTGCTGTTGCAACAGAAGAGCTGCAAGAGAATGAGAATTTTTTCCAGCTAAATCTAACAGTAAGGAGAAAAGTTTTGAAAATAAAGCAGTATAACTTCTGACTGTGTGAAAAGTTTTCCTTTGTATATTCTTGCCTGGAACACTGACATGCAGTTAAGAGCGCCGGTGTGAGATCCGTGCGCCCTCACGAACGCAGCGCTTATCTCTCAGCTGGTGCGCAAGCAGAGAGGCAGCCTTGGCTTTACTCACATTGCTGACTTGGGTCGGAGTCTGTTGTCATCTTGACATAGTTTGAAGGGAAGAGACCCGTCAACCCGCTGATCTCTCCTTGCCACCAGTCAGGGTCATCTTTGCGCAAGACATTTATAAGCTGTCCCTTGGAGAAGCTGAGCTCGTCCTCATTATCCGCTGCATAGTCATACATAGCGATCACCTGGCAGACTGCCAGGGAGAGACAAAGAACAAATTAATCACCCCAACAAGAACCAAGTTAAAATTTCCCTAGGTTTAAATTACTCTAAAATTAAGCATTAAAATTAGGCTAAATGCGCCGTTTGGCTGCTCTCTCCCATCCTCCTCCTTCCCCCATTCCCCATTTTACGAAAACAAAAATTTCCCAACTATGCTTGAAAATCCAGTGAACTGCTTCACTTTAAGGCTGACGGGATACAATTCCACTTTGAAAATTCAAGGAGTTGAAGTGGTTCAAGAATTGCTGAACAATTAGCTGTTTCAACACTGAGTATTTGAGAAAGGAAGTTCTGAATGGCACAGTACCTTTTTAGGCAGAGGTAAAGAAAGGACACATTTTTAAAAGTATTTTTCAGTTAGCTAATTTAAGACACTTGTGAGTTTTAACAGAACTTCTCTAAGATGAAATACAAGTTAGCCCACTTCCATACCAGGATGAAGGGCGGGTGTAGTTCTCTCACTACTTGGACCCAAAAGTTTAACGTGGCTGGCAGGAAACCATCCTTTCTGTCGCTTTTTTCCTCTGGCCTATAAAGTTAGAAAAAGGAATATGAAAGACAGATTAAAAACAGTTGTCAAGAAATTAAAAATTAGAAAGACCCTGGCTATTTAGTAAATAATTAGTGAAAAATATATATGTATTCAATATACAAATACACTGAATTATGATGTTGTATCCTGAAACTAATGTAACGTTTTATGTCAATTATATCTCACTTAAAAAAAAGAAAAGAATTTAGCCTTGCCCAAAGAGCTTTTGGCTCTTAAAAGATGATCTCTATACCTTCTTTAAGAAGGTGACCTGTGGTTTATTAAAGCAGGACTTTTTGGAAAACAATTCTATCTTTATATTTGTTATTTATGACATCAATTCACCTATACTAAAAATCAACAGGGAAAAGATTAGAGAGAAACATAATCACTAAAATATAATATTGATATCTCTAAGTGGTATGATTATAGGGGATCTGAATTTTTTTAATAAACATGCATTACTTGTATAAGATAATTAATAAATTTATTTAAAGATTATTACCTGTAACTCCCCTTGCCACCATCCACTTGTATTTTTCTTTAGAATTAGTATTAACTGCCCTGGTGCAAGGCTAAGTTGTTCGGAACCAGAAGCCACATATGCTGAAGTTACCTGAACAATCTCTGGAAAGAAGAAAAACAAGAAACTATGAATTCAAGGCTATAGTAAACAATTTAGAGATCTTCCAACTTCATTATTATACATACCAGGTTTTTTATTTGATGTTCCCGATTTGTTTGCACTCCCAAAACTCTGTAAGGAAAAGACACAGCGTTTTATCATTTTCTAAAGATTATTAGGAGTTAGAGATTTAAAATTTGCAGGATTCTTGTTTCTTTCAATGAACATAAAAATAACCACTTTTTTTATTAACCAAATAAATCAGCCCTTTGGGGAGATCTGGTCTGGTACTACATTATGTGCAAGTGGCTGATGTTAGAATCCACTGACTCAACAGGACTAGCCTGTTTTCTGGATCTTCCCTGAATATTAAATATGACTATCTAGGCCAAACAGATTTCATTTATCAATAGGGTTAGCATCAATGTGCACACACAACACATGTGCCTTGAATATGTTATGGCATATGTGAGTCTTCTCAGACAGAAGCAATATCACTAACATTATTTTTGCTATGTTCCCCTTAAACCTGACCTAAGAACAAAAAATACATATCCTGGGTAGCAACAATACCTGTTTAATTTTACAGGGTAAAGTCATGTTTCCTCTCTTTTGGAATTTGAGTAAGAAAAGGGAAGGAGTTAAACATTTTTTCTTTTAGTGGACACAGCTGTATTTAAAATACTGATGCAGAATTGAGGGCAGTAAAGAGGTAATGGACTGTTCTGAGAATTTTACATATATTCACTTACATTTAATTTTCATAATAACATTATTAATTATGATTACATCCGTTTTAGAGAAGTAAACTGAGGCACAGAAAAGTGAAATGATCTGTACAAGATGAACGAGCCTCTAAGTGGCGGAAGCTAGAAGTCAACCCAGGGGGCCCAGTGGTGCTGCAAGTGGCTTGTGGACCCGTGGGGGCCGTCTTTGATCCCTTTCAGGGGTCCACGAGACACAGTTTTCATAATATTACCAAGACACTGTTAGCCTCAGGGTGCTGACACTTCCATCAGTGGGCGAAACCACCGATGCCGTGGCCCGAGTCCCTGCGGTGGCGCGAGGTGCGGGAGCAGACACAGTGCTCTTCACAGCCGTGTGCGCCCAGGGAAACAGGCAAAGCCAGTTTCACATAAATGTGCTTCACCAAGCAGCACAACACGCATTGGATCTTAACCTCCAAGTCCACGTCTTAAAATCCTGCGTGGCTAAAGGAACAGTGTCTGCAGCATACTACAGTGTAACGGTTCTCAAAGAAAAGCACTGGTGTGATTAAACGTGGCTAAGTTACATTTTCATGGAACATTTTTATTCAAAAAACAGCTACAAGACAAGTTATTCAAACTTGGGCTTTAGCAGACATTTTCTCAAAGATGACTGAAAAAAGCCTCTATTTCAAGGAAAACAGCTAACGGGATTTTTGACAATGATAAAATTCAAGCGTTCAAAGTAAAATTTTAATTTTGGAAAACACGTATCCGCCACTATGAGTTTGACAGTTTCAGAGTACTTAAAGACTCTTCTATGAGGTCAGTGATGATGTTAACAAATGTGATTTTTTGATATTGTATAATGAAACATATTAGTAAAGAAGATATTTGTATAATTCAGTGATTCAGTGTTTTCCAAATAAGCAATAAATGATGTCACATCATACGTGGTAAGAGATCCATTCACTGTGCAACCCAGGCTGTTTTGCAAAACTAAGATGTGTTCACTGATACGGCTTCAAATTCCACGTTGCAACTAAACCTAGAACAATTAACATTTGGCAAGTTTTGGTATAACAATGAAGAGACTATTCACAGATATTTGAAAATGTTATTGAAATACTTCTCCAGCTCCTCCCATATCTGTGTGAGTTTGATTTTCTTCATATACTTCAGCCAAAAGAACATACCACAACAAACTGAATATAGAAACCAATCTGAGAATCTAGCTGCCTTTGATAGGTTAGAATGAAAGAGATTTGAAGAAATATAAATTGCCACGCTTTACACTAAACTTATTTTTGAAAACATACTGTTTTTTCATAAAAAGCAAGCTATTTTTGTTACTACATAGTATGTTTAATGTTGTTATTTTAGGATGAATTAATATTTCTTAAATATAAATTTCTAATACGGCAAATATCACTGGACATAAAACATATATTAAAAAAAACTCTTTGGAATTCCCAATAACTTTTTTTTAAGAATGTAAGAAGTTCCTGAAATCAAAATGTTCTAGAACTGCTGCACTATCCCATTTAGTGGTGGAATGAAAAGCAGTAGGAACTCAGGCTGTAGGTCATACAATGTCACAGTCCCAAAGCAAAGATTTACAAAATCCTGCTAGGTGGTTCCTTGCAAGCTTCCCTGATTGGGAACTATTCATGATCATTAGTTACCACTCTCTTGTTCTGAAAATTTCATGAAATTCTGTTTCCTTTATCTCTCACTGAACCTCAACAATAAACTGTTTTATTGGTGCCACCTTAAGTGGTTTTTCCTCGTAACCAAAGTAGTCTGACTGCAACTCCATACCAGTCTGTTTTAAATATGAATCTTGATCAGTGAGAATGGAATGATTCTGTTTGCATACTGAAATAACTCTTACCTCTTGATCTTTTGGTTTCACATAATTTGATGGAAAAATCCCTGTTCTATCTCCAATGCTTCCTGTCCACCATTCTCCATCTTTCTGGGTCACCAGTATCTCTTCACCCTCAGTGAATGTTAAATCTCCAGGTTCTACACTTGAATATGGATAAAGTGCAATATACTCTGTAGATAGCAAAGCAGAAAGAAACTAATTTTGGCTGTCAGATTACAGAAGTAAAATAAATTGTTAATCTCTAGGATTTTGAGTAAATTCACAGTAAATGAATTTGTGGCTTGAAGAAACCTAGTATCTGAAGGGAGAAAAAAAATGAATGATGCAATTATTTAATAAAGTCTTAGAAAAAAGATTTTGGATTTTACATAAAGCTGTACTATGGGGCTTCTTTTTCCAATGGTATTGTCACCATCACAGCACAGAGAATAACCCAAAAACTACAAGTAGTAGTCTCTGCAGCTGATGAGTCATGAAGTTTTTTCAGCCTTACACAAAATATATTTTAATCCAAGTTCTTTTCTCTTTAATTCTTTTACATTCATACTATGGAAATACCCAATACTCAACCGACATCGGTACTAGAGGCCAAGTTCCAACACGGTGACCCACTGCTTCCACAGTGCTTGCAATGGAGTAGGCGCTCAGTAAATATCTGTTATGTGTGATCTCAAGGGAAGTGTCTGCATTTTTATATTGGCTTTGGTTTTTGTTCCTGTCATTACTATTACTAGAAGAAATAGTCATGACCAGGTTTTCAGAAGTCTTTCTTTCTTTCCTAGTTTGATTTATATTAGTCAACATGGGATCTTGTCTGTATATCATAAACTGGAGATGACCAGGAACACCGTCCGAGCTCATGCACGCTTTGTGTCCCCAGAACTACTCAACTCACTGATTTAACAAAACAAAAACTGGACTGTGGTTTCAGGCATGCTGCAACAAGCCAGGTCCTTTCCAAACTGCTCCTCACGACTTCACCAGGCTCGTTTCACTGCACTCAATCCACTGTAAACATATTGTTCCAGTCTCTCTGGTGAACCAAATCCCCTAACCTTTAACAGACATGCCAGTTTACCCCATTCCCTCTGTCCACAGTGCGCTCTCCTCCTCTGTCACTGTTTAAGTGACAACACTGCCACCTCTGTGGATTCACAGGTCCTACTAAAATTAAGTTTTTAGTTGCTCATTACAAAATTAATTATCACTTATGCCTGACCTCCCCATTCTACCTGAGCACCTGGAGACTGTGTTTTATTCATTCTTGTATATTTCAGGTAGAATCCCTAACACAGCAGATAAAAACAAACTGATTTACCATTAAATTAATATTCTTGAGCAACATAAACAAATAGGATTGACAATCTTTGGTTTTTAGCACATTAACAAATTCAAAATTACTAATGAAGCAAATAACCCAAAGATTCTAGAAAAAAAGTCTTTGTAATATTTATGATAAAGTGTATCTTGACTTCAAATCCTATTTGACTATTTATATGATTTACTGTAATTACAATACAACTTGTAAACTAAATGTACTGATATCGCCTACTTTCTAACCATCTGTAATCTCGATACATAACAGGAAAACAAAAGCCTTTATGCTTCTCCCACTGCACCACTTGTCATTTATGGTCTTATTTACTGAGGCTGAATTTTTATAGTGCTAACTTTTTAGTAAAGTGCCACGTGTTTTCAGCTATATTTTTTCATACATCCTCAGTATTCAAGGAGGGCAGGTGTTCATAATTTCACTTTAACAACAGAAGACAAAGACAAAAGCAGGGAGAATAACAACTGTAAGAAGTTAGATACATTAACTACTGTCTAATTTACAAATTGCCCAAAGCTCACCTTCTCCAGCTGCATAGGCCGTGGAGGTAGGCTTCTTATTTATAGCTGCATACAAACTTTCTGGTCTGCCAAATAAACATACAAACAGATAAAAAAAATAGAAATGAAACAAACTAAAAAGACATCAACAAGCAAAAAGCAAGAGAGATGATGACACATGCAGCCATGCTCAGCTCGGAGGGCTTCCCAAAATGAATCTAGCTGCGTCTCAGTACACAGGCTAGAAATGCCCTCAGAACCGAAATCCTAGTGGATTAAGAACTGCCTAATTACAAACTTCTAAACTGTATATTCTTCTAAACTTCTAAATTAATATATTAAAGTATTCTAACATTTATAGTTTTCAAATGCCTTTCTAAAAGAACTTAAAAAACCAGACTGCACTGGTAAATGAGCAGTAATTAGGTGAAGCAAATAGTGGGCTTGGCTTGGTATAGGGAAGAACAAGGTCAATACATAAATTTTATTACTTATTTAGAACAGACTACATTTCTATATTTCTACATTTCACACACACACACAATAAACTTTTATTTTTATATTTCAGAACAGGCAGAGTTTTAAATTTCTAATTTAACTCAGGAAACTGTTTTAAAACATCTGTAAGACTACTGCTTTTAAGAAGTAGACATCTATAGGATGTACCAGGGCTCCCAGGGGCTGTGAGTGAGTGAGTTTTCAGGGAGACAGTGGAATCTTAATACAACTCATGGCTACAACTGAATGGGTTTCTTGTTTAGCGCTGAATTCTCTATTACTGCAGGTGTTCAAGTTACATGTCTCATTTATTAGAAGAGATGAGTAGCTGAAAGAAGTATTACCAAAAATGCGCTTTAAAAAGGAATTAAATTTACTGTCTTTTGTGTTTAAGTTTTCTTTTCTGTAAAATGTTGAGCTAAAATTAGATAATTTCTATAACGGGCATATATCTGTCAGCTACATGGTATTGTTGATACTGCTGTTATTCATACCTCTAAATCTAAAATTCAGTGTCAATCTGAAAAGTAAATTTCTGCATTTAAACTAAAATTGATACACAGGATTTCAGCACTAAAAGGATTTTTAAGCATTATTTAGTTTATTCTTCTCATTCAATCAATGAAGAAACTGAAGACCAAGCAGGTTACTCCATACTGCCTGGGAAAAAAAGAACTTAAGCCTCTTGGTTTCCAAAGTCCAGTCTGACTCTTTTCATCAAATCAGACTGCTTTTCTATTTAGGTCTACTTCATGTAAAACACAGGAAGTAGTTATTCATAACTACATTAGAATACTTATTTCTTTGTATTAAAGATATTCAATGATCAGACTTCCCTGTATATTGGGAAACAAAAACTGGAGAATTTCTCTAGTCTTTGCTTTTTGTTCACTTGAAAGTTCATCATTGGACTATCCATTCTTTTCTAGCTCCTCCCCTCATTCACTGAGTTAAGGGACTGCGCAGATAGTGTGCATTAAGATTATACTAGGTATGGAAAAAGTGGAAATCAAACAACTTAAAAAAGCCATGGATCCTGCCCTTATGAATTTATTATCTACCAGGGATATGGGTAAGAAAGCAAATAACTACAACACAGTGTGTTATAAGTAATAAGACAGGTGATGTTCAAGGACCCTGGCGGCCACCCCCGAATGTCCCACACTGGCAAAGGGGAGGTCCTCAGTAAAGATGCATTAAATGCTGGTAATTCATAGTAAACAAGGGAGAAGTGCTCCAGAGGAAATGAAGGGTAACTTCTCTGACCTGATGATACAAAGAAAGCCAAATAGATCTAAAATTTTGAGCACTCTGAAAAATTCAGAAATCTGCACTAGAATAAAAGAGATTCTAAAGCTGGTGCAGGTATCTGAATGTTTTTTTTTTTTCACTCTAGGAATTACTCTTCTGATATTCAAAATCAAGCACAAACTTTTAATTTAATGCCACGGCAACGTCATTACTTCATACTTCCCGTAAACACCCAAAATGCTTACTCTTCCCGCTTCACTTCACTCCCAGGTAGGATTTTGACATAAGATTTTGGAAACCATCCTCTTCCTCCATGCACCTCGCCAAACCACCAATTTTCTTGCTGCTCCAAGACAGTAATAATATCATGCTTTGAGAAGTTCAAGTGGTTATCTTTCTTTGCAGTCCAGGAACAAAGGGCCTGAGCTTTTAGGTTTTCTACAACCTGTCCCTGTGAATATAAAACCACAACATTAAAAAAATGTAACCATGATTTTGTTTACTAGTATACTATCTGCTTATGTTCAAACAGCAGCCCTGTTTGGTGTGGTGATAAGTTATTATCAACAGTGATTTAACCTTAATCTACTAACCAACGTAAAATTATACATCACAACCATCTGAATAGCCTTGTGCTAAATTAAAGACTGAATACCTACCATTCAAAGAAACATCTAAGCATTAAGTAACACTGGTATGAGTAACACTCAAGAAATGTATTCATAAATCCATCCAGCAATCAGCATAGAGCAAATGAAAAGGGCAAGAGTTACTGCAAACCCTTCCTCCCCGCCCCCGCACCCGTTTCCAATGTCTCCTCAACTTCCGATGTTGATGGCTTACTCCACTAAGTATGGAGATGTGGTTATGCGCAGTTTCCCTCCACTTTTCTGCTTTCTGTCTCCTGACTTCTTCCTATTCTTATTTATTCTTTCTTTCCCTCCTTTCTCAGAGCAAAGAGTGGTTCCGTTCTGCTGATAAGGCTAACCTCTTTGCTTGTGCTCTAAGTCTACTATGCCCTCCCATTTTCTAAAAATATTCTATAACATCATGAAGTCTTTCTCTTTAATCTCTCCACTTCAGTACTTACTTTTACTTCTAAGGTCCTTAAAAAAGGAACAATCCTAAACTGGCTTTCCAATTTCACGCCTCAGTCATTCTAATTTAGGTTTGCACCCATCACACTACTGAACCTCTTCTTGACAAGGTCGTTGGGAACATCAGAGCCAAAAGCCTCTTCCAAACACTTATTTTCTCTGCTCTCTGAACAGGGCTGACTTCACAGAAATTCCCACAGATTGAATGAAATGCTCTCTCCTCTAGATACCACTCAAGACTCTGTAGAAATCTTTACTACTTCGACCTTGCAGTTATTTATTCATATGCCTGTCTCCATTAGAACATGAATTAATTGCAGAGATTTTTTTTCCCCTTAAATTTGTAGTATATATGTCTGGAACCAGTGGTTATGCAATAAACATTTTTTGAGTGAAGGTGAAATCCACAGTTCCTTAGGTCCACTCTCTGGTGACTGACAGCTCCTACTTGGTCTAACCCCTTTCCCTTCCTGTTCCACATGATTTCCCTAAATAATGCTATTTATGACTATGTTTTCTCAAGTCTGTTCTTCAGTGTAACTTTCTCTCTTCAGCTCCAGATTTATAAATCAAATGGCCTACTGGGTTGTCCCAATACAGACAGCTAAGCTGTATGTCTAAAACATAATCATGTTCAGAACCCAACAAACTCACTCTTCTCACACTGCCTCTTCAAGACAGTATCACCATTCCTTCAGTTACTTAAGTTAATGACCCCAAAGAAGTGTCTTTAACGTCTACTTCTTCCTCATTCTCCACACTCAATGGATTGACAATTTTACGTCAATTCTTAATACCCTTTTAAACCCACCAACTCTTTCATGAATTCTATACTCCAGTTACACTACACAAATCTCAGTGACTTTCCCCAAATTGTTCTCTCACAGAAATAATTTTCTGTCTCTGGTGAAATCCTGCTTATCATCAAAGGCCCTACTCAAATGCCTTGCCCTTTGTGAGGACCAGTCCAGTTCCCATAGATTGAATGAAATGCTCTTTCCTCTGGATACCTCTCAAGACCGTAGAAATCTTTACTACTTCTACCTTGCAGTTATTGATTTATATGCCTGTCTCCATTAGAACATGAATTCTTTTTTTTAAAATTTATTTATTTATGCATACAAGCTGGGGTACAGGCCAGAGGCGTGGGGCGGCGAGAGGGTTCACCAGAGACGGAGCGGGTAGCAGAATGGGCAGATCAGAAATACACTGCTGAGGGGAGCAGCGGACGAGGGAGGAGAGGTCTGCCCGCGCCATGTGGGAATCTCCCCAGCCGGGTGTCGAACTCAAGTCACCAGTGCCGACAGCTCCACAGAGCAGTGCTTAACCGCTGCGCCACCAGGGAGGCCCTAGAACATGAACTCTTAATTGCAGAGATTTTTTCCCCCCTTAAATTCGTAGTATATTTGTCTGGAATCAGTGGTTACGCAATAAACATTTTTTGAGTGAAGGTGAAATCCACAGGATTCCATTCTGATTAAGTCTGACATTACTTATTAATAATGTTAATGTAATAATGTTGCAATGTTTGTTAATGTTATAATGTTTCCAATGGTTACACCTAAATCAGAGGCTAAACTCATAATAGTTCCTAGGCAAATGACTTATTAAGAGCGCAAAACCCCCAAAACCCTCAAGCTGAAATCTCTTCATATAACTACAAATTAAGAATAAGATTTATAAAAATGATATTTTGAGCTTAGAAACTCTAGCTGCTAATAACTTGATACTATGAGAATGAATTGTTATTGAGAAGCCTCGAAACAATACTTTTTTCTATTTTATATAACACGTGAATAAGAACAGAACAGGATGCAACAAGACTCTGGTTAAATGAGTGAATGATGACTGTGTACAAAACTCTTCATTTTATTTTATATGAATCAGGAGCAGGATCAAAGAATAAAGCACATAAAAACAAAAGACACGTACCTGTCCATGAATAGGTGATACTGATCCAGGCGACACAGTGCGAGTAAAAGCTGATTTTTTCTGCCATGATGTATTAACAGTTAGGTTTGAAAAAGATATATTTTGATAATCAGTCACTGATGCTGGTTGATCTGAGGAAAGTGATCTGCAAATGTAACACTTTGATATAAGTATCTTTAAATGTTTAGAAACTACTGAAGCACTACCAATTTATTTTTATTTGTTTATTTTTGCGTAGAACTGGGGTATAGGCCAGAGGTGTGGGGAGTATTTACCAGAGACAGAGTGGGGAGCAGAACAGGCATATCTACTAAAATACATTGCAGAGGGGAGCAGCAGGCGAGACAGGAAAGGTCTGCTATACCGTATGTGGGTTAGCTTCCTAGCCAGGGATCAAACTCAGGCCCCAGAGATGATAGTGCTGAGACTTAACACCTAGGCCACCAGGGAAGATCCAGCACTACCAATTTATCAACTTATACACAATATACATTGCATTTAAACATAACTTACGGAAAAAATATTTCATGAACAAACTATTGACCTATATTTTTTTAACTAAATTTCAATGTTAAATTTGAAACAAAAGATACTCTTGCAAAGTCCAATACAGATAATAATATGATTTAAGTAGCAGGTTGACACAATACTTATTGGGTATTCGTATATTTGCAGAGCTGTATAAACTCCATTGCTGGTTAAAAACTTACTCAGAAGAAAGAAAATTAAAAAAAAATAAAACAAACAAAAAAACCAACTTACTCAGAAGGAGTTGAGGTAGCAGGTAAAGATACTGTAGGAGGAAGTAAGGCTTTCTTAGGAGACACAGCTTTTTCACTTGATGATATTTTTTCTACATAGTTGCATGGAAACCAGCCAAAATTTCCTTGAAAACTACCATAAAGCCAACCAGGTTCTCCCACTGTTTTTTCATCAACCTATGGAAACAAAAAGGGTTAACAGTGGAAAGAGATTCAGACTACTGTCTAGAAGCCTCATTATCAGAATAAGCTCATCTAATGAAGTAACTGGCATTTTCTACAAAGTTAAATAGATTACTATCTCTAGTGACTGACTGCCTTTTAAAAATTAATTTTTAATTTTATTCAAGTTGAAATGATAGTTTCTCAAAGATAAAGAGCATTCTACCTGGCTTGTGGTGGAAGATGTCGTGGCTCTTCGTGCCCTAACTTCTACTCTTAATGATAATTTGGCATTCCGAGTTGTTTCTCTTGCAGTATCTTTTGTATTCATAAATAATGTATTTATACTGCTATTTCTTGAATTTTTAAATTTTAGACATTACCTGTTGGCTGTGTAAACTTTTGGTTATGGAAAATAAAGACTTAATTCTCTTTTACTGTATCCCCTTATTTTACCACACTGTTATGCCATAATTTTTGGTCAAATTATATAAATGTTTATACTATGATGATGTAAGTATTTCATATCTGAGTCATGTAGTGTTCTGCTAATTACATTTCCTTTCTTGTACAAGTCACCTATATAGTTAATCATTATTTTCTTACGTTGTTTTGTTTTTACTTAGATTTCTGTTTTTATCAGTCTTCCTGAACTCCCCAACAGAGCAATAAAGTCTCTGAATATCATTTCCCACAGATACAACACACAGGTGATTTATGGTTTCATTTCTTTTCCCAGAGGTTTCCCTCCTACAACCTGACACCCTCTGACCTCACAGAGTTCCACCCTGGCCCCTGGTCCTCAAACACTGGTAACATCTTGAGTTTCTAAGTGATAGTTTCATTGACATACACAGGTGAACAAGTTATCTGAGCTGCACACTTATGGTTCTGTACTTACTTAATTTAAATTTTACTTTAATTAGAAAAAACATTTCCCTCTATTAAAGATCTACTACTCTTTCCCAGTGTCATTAACTCTTTCCCTCTCTGCAGATCCTTTCATTATTGTTTGTTCAAGCTTCAGGCAAGTCAAAAAAAAAAAACAAACAACAATTTCCCTCAACTCATATTCCTTATGATTTACTATCTTCTCTTTCATCCCCCTTTCAAAAGCCAAGCTCCTTCAGAGAGTTTTATTTATCCACTGTCTCCTCAACCTCTTCCGATCTGTTCCTCAAGTCACTGACCTGTCTTCTTCCCCTGGCACTCCACTCAAATGTCAAATGTCGTTCTCCTCAAGGTTAACAGTAACTGTGCTGTTGCTAACATAATGGATACTTTTCAGTCCTTACCTTACTTCACATGCAGATTTCTCTTCAAAGTTTCCTGATGGTAAACTCTCCTGGTTTTTAACCTACCTCTAGTCCCTCCTCTCAAGGCTCCCCTCCCGCAAATCCCGTCCAGTGTCTATTTCTCAGGGATTTCCCCCCAGTCATCTTCTCTCTTATTTTGCTTCTCCCCCGGATGAGCTTCGTCACACTCAGGTCTTCAAGTTGCTGTCACAGCACACTGACGACGTCAGCTCAGCCTCCTCGGATCAGATCTCGGCCTGGGCTCTCTTTGGATATCTCTAGATATCCAACTACTGCCTGGAAATCTGATACTCATCCCAAAGGGAGCTCACTGTAATTCCCACTTGCGGTTCCTCCTTCTCATCTTCTGTTATGAGTGAATGACACCATCATCGGCCAAGCTGTTCCAGTCAGATGCATGGCGTAATGCAGGACTCCTATGTATCAACGACTCGGCAGAGAACACAAGCACCAGGACACGCCAGCTACCTGATGTTCCTGTTGTTGCCACCACCTGCTGACTCTGCTCATGGCAGAGGCTACACCTTCCTTCCTCCACTGCCTCATGGATGTGTGTCTTTCTCCTTAGACGATAAGCTCGTTAAGGGAAGAGACTGTATCTTATTCACTATATCCCTGGTATAATATAGCTAGACCCCAACAAATATTTGCTGAAAGAATAAATAAAAGCAGGCTATTGACTAAGATGCCCTAAAAGCCTGCAGTTCTTCACTTCGGATACCACCTCACTGTCACCAGCAGCAGGGCCGGCAGACTGCTTGGGCAGACCCCTCTCTCAGCTCAGCAGCCATGGCACTGTCAGGGTGGCAACAGTAACACAAGGAATGTACAGTTCAGGATTATCCTGTGCACTTCAACAGATGGTTTTGGTAAATCCTACTCTCCATTCTATTCCAAGTATCATGAAGTATCTGCTACCTAACTAATAAAATATACCCAACTGGTGAGAGGGCAGAGAAAAATGAAAACAGACACTGGGTAGGTCCTCTAGGCAGTACTGCGTTGACTGGCTAAGAAGAAAACAGAAGCAGACTACAGTCTAAGCTTGTATGCTTCTAGAGCCGGTACTTTTCACACTAGATCACAATAACTCCAGTTCATCATCTCCTATTCATCCATTTAATAAGGCTTGTAATTAAACAATAAAGATCTTTTGTTCCAAGGAACAAGGGCCTGCATCTAGTTAGGGCTGTAGAACCTATATCCTTCAACTCTTTGAACAGTCGTAAGAAAATAATCAGCTCCCCCAAACGTCACTGGTAGCTGATTAAAAATAACAAAATCAGCATCACCTTTTAGGACATGAAGCCGTATGGCACAGTGGAAAGGACAGTAGATTTGGAAACCAAAAGACACAAACTTGTACCCTACTCTGGCACTGTGCTTTTGGCAGTTACAAGCCACGTGAGTCTAAGCTTCCTCACCTAGAATACGCAGTAACGGTAACAGTTCTATGCAGCTCTGCTTAACTGGAAGAGCCAAATGAAGTAATAGCTAAGGAATAGTTTAAAAATGGTAAACCACTGCATAAACCTAGAGTCAAGGTCATTGTTACAGAAAGTAATTTATTACAACTGTATTCAGTTTATCAATCAGGGAAAAAAACTACTTTTCCTACCTGTATTACATCACCAGCATTAAAACTCATCTCATCATGGTTCCTTGCTTCGAAGCGATACAATGCTTTGTAATTCACCAAAGCTCTAGGAAGCTCACCTAAAGAGAAGATAATGGTCATCGTTTGCTACACTCATGTATACACATCTTTGCTATGACTCAATAAAGTGTTCTTAAAACTAGGAAAAAATCAAGTATCAAGCAGCATAGTGAAAATCCATTTGATAAAGGCCCGCCAGAATCTAAATACCTTGAGCAGTCAGAATCCTGGCAAGACCAAACAAGGACGCTCACCTAAGCAGCAGGCGTGAGACACAGGGTATGTGGCAGGCATGGGCGAGGGCTGAGCAGTGCGGAGGGCAAGGGGACTGAGCAGCAAGAGCCTGTGTGACCCGTGGGAGTCAGAAGGCAACAGAGGAGAAAAGCACTAAAGGGAAGGTCACTCATGCGGCGGAGATCAACAAGGAAACGGAATCAACTGAGAAAGTGACCAATTTTCTGGTTGGTTCTAACAGAAACATAAAGCTCACAACTCCTCTGGACCTGATATATTTTACTTAGTTTATTTATAGAACAAATGCTTTATTTAACTTAGTGATTTTCAACATAATGATTCAAAAAGATGTGTGCATTTAAAAGGGAGAATTATTTAGGAACAGACTCTGATGTGTATCAAAAACAGTTTATCTCCTGAAAAAATATCAGTGTGCAAAGATTTAAAATTTCATTGCTTTTCACTAAAAACACTTCAATGACACTGATTGAATAAAATACTTAAAACAACTTACTTCAACTATGAAGACCACGTCAGGATCTGTTCTCAGTCAGTGATTGCGTTCCTCTTTCTACATGTCCTACCCTCAGTCTGTTTTTCTTGTTCTCAAGTCTACACATTTCTTATCCAGGTTTAATTTAGGAAAAGGTTTTTTTCTGACTCTTAACATTAGCATCTGTTTTCACTTTCTTCTATCTTTTGCCTCACCAGAACCTTAATTTTTTCTTGTTGTTTTTGCTGCTCTATGTCAGAAAAAGGAAGTCAGTGATTTTTATTCTTATCCTTACATTGCTTCTCCTCAGCTTTCCGCTCCTCCACTTGAACTTTTTCTTGTGTTTTTTCCTCTTGAAGTCGCTTTTGTTTTTCTTCTTCCTCTTTTCTGAGACTTTCTCTCCATAAGTTTTCTTTTTCTTGCTTTGCTTTCCTTTACATAAAAGAAGAGGTTGCATATTGTCTTTAAAAAATTCTTTTACACAAAAATACAATAGAAGATTTTGTTCTTGACAGGTGAAAGAAGTAGTATGTATTTTTTACATATCTATATATGGTCTGGCATAATTATACATTTGTTATAAAGAAAAAAGAGAGTTTAGAGGGGGCCTGTGGAGAAACAGTGGGGTCATGGATGAAGGGGAAAACCAATTAGTTGATTAATCAAGAGGAGAGCTTTGGACCAACAGATGAGCTGTTTATCATACTCTCAATTTCCTTCTTACCAGTCAAGCTGCCAAACCCATGGGAAAAAAACCCAAAAACTCAGTGCTGAGTGGGTGGATGGGGAATTATATGTAAAAACTACATCTAAATTCTCTTCCTTTCTTTCCAGATTCTGCACAATGATTGTCTTGCAGCTCTTATTTCCACCATTCTGCTAATTACCATTTTCAGGATTCTCTCATTGCTATAGAAATAAGAAATGATTCTGGACAGATTATTTACTTTGCAAATCATCATCTTAAAGTCTTTTTCATTTGTTAGAGCATTTTCCCTCCATACTTCCATGCTTCTGTGCATGTTTCTATGATATCTGAAAAAGCTGCAGCTTAATTTCTGGCTGGTCAAGATGATCTATGATCAGAGTGAGTTAGTTTTTTGTTAGAACTTAGGATCATCATGGCTCTTCCTTGCATATATTACACCTCTTACTCAGAGGTAGAGCTGTCATACTAAATTTAGCAACCTCGGCTAAACTAAAGCTCTCCAAACTGCAGCATACACTACAGGGACAGTGCAGACTGGGGCTGGATACATCCTTGTTTTTATCCAAGGTGGAAACCTTGGCTTTGTTCCATGTCTTCATTCCTGTAATTCCCGGAGAAATTCGGAAATCCTGGATGATTCCAAAAACTGTAGCCCCACCTAATCATGAACCCTTTTTCATCCCTAAACTGTCTCGTCTTTCATACGCCTGTACATTAGTCCTTGACTAGATTCCTCTCAATCCCCTGCAAAACCTCCTACACCCTCTATCACTTCAGAGTGCTGCCTCCCACATTTTCTGTAACTGACATCAGTTCTCTCTTGAGAGCCAAGCTTCTCTTGTAGTCCTTACTTAATGTCAACCATTTATTCCCTTTCCCAATTCTTTGATAATGTTTTCTGACACTCTTCCACTCCGAGGATGACCCAATCTCGCCTTTACTTGAATCTCCATATCCTATAGTCACCGCTACCACAGTTTTCCTGGGATAAATAAAATACTAGAGTTAAGATAATATAAAATGAAAGTTTGTAAAATTCTTATGTATGAGTTAGTGGATGAGAAACTGATCCAGAGCCAGAAGATGTCTCAAAAGCTGGACAAATGGCAAAGAGGCCATATCTACAACATGAAAACAATTATCCATAGCTTGGGACAAGCTGGGAACATACCTGGGCAAATGACCAAGAACTCAAGATAGAATTATAACCCATTTCTGGATTAATCCTACTAGTGTGTATTACTAATATGGTCTGTAGGCCTAAAAGGAACTGTGAGCAGTGACGAAGAGGTATCAAGACATCTGCATCCACAGAAACCTCTGACACAGTGACTGGCTATGTAACCACTGCACAGTTTCCTCGTGCGATGCTCAGTGGCGCAACTCAAGTGGAAAAGAAGTCTTCTTAGCTGGAACTTCACTGTCTCTACTTCTATATTATTTTACTATCTCCACAGAAGCGAGGATCTTAGAGTAAAGAGTGCCACAACTCTTTGTTTAGCTTTCTGGATCCCTACTGGAATGGCGAGTACGGAGTTAGGAGTAACCCAGGGACCGCCTGCATCGTGACCACCAGTGGCCACCCAATAAAAATGTGCTGGAAATGGCTACTAGGCAGCATTACGAACAGAATCCTGCTAAACGGTGATGTGTTCTTCTTGCCTCCCCAGAAGCTATTAGCTCTTTATGGGCATTACTTGTTTGCTTGTCTCTAAGGCAAAAGAATCACAGCTCCTCAATAGTTATTAACTAGTTATATTAATTTCTGACATTGGGGAACTTGGGAGATAAAGAGGGCTTTACAGACAGAAAGAAGGTCAAGCAAAATCTCCAAATGAACAGTTTGATGTTTGTTTCTCCTTGCTGTAAGTGGAGGTAATTGAGAAATTTCAGTGGTATGAAGAGATCTGCATCAACATGGTTTCTGCACTCAGTCTTGACACTGCGAAACTAAGTGCTTGGTTTTTATACTATTTCAGGAAATAGGAATAGCTTTATTACGGAAAGATGGAAATACTGAGTGCAAGATATTCTACTTGGCTTTCAGCAACATTATTTTATTTAACTCTCAGTTACCTATGAAGTACGCATTAGTGTTGTATTTTCCAGATGGAGAAACTGAGGTTCAGGAAGATAAAGTGACTTTACCAAGGTCATCCAGATAGTAAGTGGTAGATCAAGAAATCTAATCCGGGTCTGACTCCAAAGTCCATTCTTTCACTAATTGAACATAAAGCTGGTTACTGCAAACTCAGCAAAGATTGAATTTTGAAAACTTAAAATCTAATTAGCATCCCAGGATAACCCTTTTATTTTCCTTAAAATTTCTAGTCAAAAGATACAGGTAATACAAGTAGAATTCTAATAGCAATAGAGTATAATAAATTAATCAGCTCTTTTACCTTGCAGCCTCATCTTCTAGTTTCTTTTTTTGTATTAGTTCTGATCTTTTTCTTTCAATTTCCTTCAACTTGTCACGTTTGATCTTATGAAGTTGTTCAAGGGCTAACTGCTGAGTATTATAGCTTTCTCTCAGTTCCTAAGGAGAAAATGAAAGTAAGTCAATATAGTTTGTCTTAAGTAATAATGTGGCATTTGCATTAAAAGACAAAAATCCTAAAGTAAGTTAAACTAAAGCAAAACAAGTTTTTAAAAGTATCTTGATGATAAAACAAAATCTTGAATACAATTATTTCAGTTATGTAGCCACTGAGGACAAATACATGTTAAAATCATCTGTTTTCATGTTAATTTATTTTTAAAGAACACTTGGCCAATTCTTTAATTTGGTACTTTGTTTTCAGTAAGAAAGTAATCTATCAAAAACACAAGGACACAATTTACTTGTTAGAACACTTTAAGAGGAATTTCGCTCATTCATATATTTGACATATGTATTTAACCAATTTACCCATTACTTTTATCCAGTAAGAACCTGAACTAAACACAGAAACAATTATTAATTCAAAACTAAAAATAGAAAAACTAATGTCGGCCTAAAGCCATGATTATAATGACCTAAAACAATGAAAATTATTCCAAACAAGAAATGAAGTAAACAATTGCTTCTTAAATATAGTTTTATGCACAATGCTATAAAGGGTTCACAGGGGTTTGATAGGAGGTCATTTGACTCCCAAGTCTATATATAGTCTTTGCCTTCCATATTCTCAAAGTACAGAAAAGTACCAAAATGTAGGATATCATTTTCTTTCTTCTTCTAACAGCATCCTTCCTCCTTTTGGGGATGTGATCTCTCCACTCCACCCCCATGTAGTTTTAAGGAGTCTGTCATATTAAGGACGCCTCCCAATCCCCCCTAGGTGCAGTTATTTAATCCTGGTCTAAATGATCACAGCACATCATCTCCCTGGCACATGACTGCTCCAAAGGACATGGACATGATCCAAGCTGGGATTCAGATACAGTGAAGAAGAAAGAAAGAAGTCTTCCCTTCTCTGAGCTCACGAAACTGGGGTAAGGCAAACTGAGAGTCCCCACTGCTGAGTGAGGCCATCAGTGGTAGGAGTGAAGCAACAGAGGAAAGAGAGATGCAAAGATCAGCCAAAGAGAGGTGGAGAGACCAAGAGTTGTGGGGAAGGTGTCTCCATTCTTTTTCTCAGTGTCCAGGGGTCATCTACTGATTCAGCTAGTGGTTCTAGGACTCTTCTATTAACACTCTCTTCAGCTTAACTGTTTTGAACTGAGTTTCTTTTACTTGGAATCTACAGAATCCAGAATAAGAGAGTAAAAAAAGGAGGCTGGAGTAAAGAAAATGACCCCAAAACCCACAAAAAATCCAAATAATCAAAAAAGGTTTCATGGTGAAAGTGGGAGCTCAGGAAGTGTCTGTATAGAATCTTTTGGTAAAAATATTTCTGGGCATCTACCCACATAAACTAACGAGACTCCAAACTGAAAAAAACAGAACTATTTCTTTTCAGAAATAAAATCTTTGATAGGCGAGCACTTTCAACTTGACTGAAATGGTAGATCAGATTGAGTACAGGGAGGTCTTGGAGACCGTGTCCAAAATGTCTGAGGTCCAGACTTGTACCTTAAGTCAAGAGTAATACAATTACTACATTCACAGCAAAGTTTCCACAGAGCTCAGCTTCTATGGTTCGCTTTGTTGTAGTTTTCTCTAAATCCTGTCAAACAGCAAAATACAGTGCTTATAACCCGGGCAGAAGCAGCATGACTTAGTGATAAGAGCAGGGTCTGGAAGGAGCGCTGACAGTGACTGAGTAAGCTTAGGGAAGCTACTTTACAATTTTCTCATCTGTATCACTGCTGTAAGGACTGAAATGGACCAACACACTTACAGTGCTTAACAATAGTGTGGGGCACACAGTAAGTTCTCGATAAACATCAGCTGTTATTACTGACTGAAGTCTAAAATGAGGAGAACTCTAAATTTAAAAGGAGAGTAAAATTAATGTCTGGTCTTAAGGTTATATGGCTATAAGGTTAGTCCTTTAAAATAACTGCTCCATTCCTGCTCTACTAGGCCCTTTTCTCCAGGGTCTGAGTTGATAACCTTCCTGTGTTCCCCAAGGCACTCTGTGCCTCCCTCTCAGTCTGTGTCTGCCAACCATTCTTGCCTCCTGCACTGGAGGGAGTTTCTTGACAACAGGACTATCTTTCATCAAGGCCCAAGAGAGGGCCTAATACAGCGCAAATATGCCAACTGAAAAAGCGTAATAGCAGCCTACGGATATTAGTAAGATTTGAAGAGTACCACAACGCTTGCCAAAACCATCTCTGCCTGATTACAGGGATCCTGGGAATTCCTATTTTAGACTCAATTCTCTGGATTAGATCATTGCTTTCAGGAATCTTGGTTAAATATAAGTTAATGAGAAAAAGTACGACTGAGAAACTGTTCTCAGACTTAACAGAATGACAGATTATCTTTTTCAGGTTTAGGCAGTTCTCTTCAATTCCTAATTTACTATTACATTTTTCATTTTCTAATCATGAATGGGCGTTAAATTTCTACATCTAATTATATGAGCATACCATTTTTCTCCTTTAATCTGTTTATATAGCAAATTATAGTAAACATTTTTTATGTCAAAACATCTTTGCCATGGTTATACTAAATCTGTCTTGGTCAAAGAGATCTATAAATTTCTGTCTTCAGTCTTTTAATACTGTTCAGAGACCTCCCCTCTGTGTTAAATTGGCCTATAATTATTCTTCCTGACTCTTCTATCAGGTTTGAGATCATATTCATAATAGTCTCATATGATAAACTGGGACTATTCCTTCTCTTTTCTGTATTTTGAAACAGCTGTATAAGGCTGAAACTACCTACTCCTTCAGCAGAAATATGGATTTGGATTCTCTTTTAGGGGAAGATTTGAACTACAGTTTAAAATATTTCATACTGAAACGTTTAAAAATTTTTAAATTACAGATTTCAATATTTAAAGACGCTTTGGCAAGGATGATTCTTCTGTATTATCTGGGCTGTCGTAAAATTATTAATTCATATTAGAGCTAAATAAAGCAAGAATGCATACTATAATTTCTTGAATACGCACCAACAGAAAAGTAAACTAACAAACTATAGAGGAGGAAAGAATAGATTAAAAAATTCTGGTCAGAAAAATGAGGGTAAGAAAGGAGAGGAAACAGAATAAAGCAGGTGAGATGAATAAACCACAGAGAAAAATGGTGGATTAAAGTCCAAATCTGTCCATTTACATTAAAAGTGAACAGACTAAATACTCTAAAATCAAAGAGACTAGATTTTTAAAAATCCAACCATATGATATTAACAAGACAACAACTTAAGTATAGATACAAACAGGTTAAAAGTCAGAGATTGGAAAAAGACCATGGTAACTCTAACCAAAAGAAAACTGGTACAGTTAAACTAGTATCCGAAAACACAGACTTTAAGGCAAGTGCCTTAATAATGATAAAGGCACACTTCATAATGATAAAGTGATCCATTCCCCAGACAGCTGGCAGCTATAACAATTCTAAAGTTGTATGCACCTAGCAACACAGTCTCAAAAATATATAAAAACCAAAATTTAAAAAGGAAAAGACAAATCCATAATCAAAGCATAAGATTTTATCATACCAATCTCTGTGTCTGAGACAATCGATAGAATATGCAAATAAGAAAATCAACAAGTTGAATCACTTGTCTTCACTCTCAAGCAGCGGTTGCTAATACGAAAGCTAGAGACCTTACAAGAGTGTTGTTTTTTATTAGAATTCAGGGGTGCATGAACTTGAACAGGAATAAAATTAATCTTTTCTTTCGGTAACCTCTATCTGAAATATAGCATTTCCTTCAACTTCAAATAGAAGCAACAAACCACAGTAATGTCAGCTGTGCTTATGATGTTTTTCACCAACAGAAAGCAGATATTTTCCTATTATGTTACAGATAACTTTATATATGTGTTTTATACATCCTGACTTCAAAATTATGGTATTATATCTGTTATTAGAGCTTATTACCTAATTCACTAATACAGAAGCACATGTATCGCATATAAGACAATATTCTGAAAAAGGGTCCAAAGATGTTACCAAACTGTTGAAAAGTCCGTGGCAATAGAATGGTTGAGTCATTTAGAAACAAATATTTCATTTTATTTTTCCTTGTACACTGAAGGTTTGTGAATTTTATTACATGTAAATTATTTCTCAATAAAACAAAACTGACATCACATAGCTAACTGATGATAATCACTTGGGAATTTAGGAAATGTAAGGATGATTAGAAATGTTTTAAAATGAACTGAAAAAGTTTACTACTGAAAAAAATCTTTCTGTGCTAATAAAATGCCCGTTCACATGTTAGAAGTTAATACTTTAAAATAAGCTCTAATTATCTACTATATTTCATTTTATTTTTTAATTATTATTATTTTTATTTATGTCCTTTACATCATTGTGTATCCCCCGTAGGTTTCCCACCACCAATTCACCCGTGACTCACCACCATAGTCCCTTTTGCTCTTTTCTCCCTGGTTTTGGTCCCTTTTCCTCCCCCTCCCCTGCAGAATGTCTCTTATTTATGGTTTCCTGCTAGTTTTTGTTTTTGTTTTCTGTGTTATTTTCTCCTCCTGGTCTCTTATTTGGTTCCCTATATTCCTCCTATAAGTGAAACCATTCGATATTTTTCTTTTTCCTTCTGGCTTATTTTGCTGAGCATGATCCCTAGAAACAAATATTTCTAACCCATGCTTCCCAACAGTTCTTCTGGCCCACACCTTCTACTATTACATCCTACCTTGCAGGAAAGTGGTTATTAAGGTAGACTTCAAATTCTTTGAAGGAAGGAAGGGAACACTTCCTTAACACTTAAATTATTGGTTTGGGAGATGTTTTTTCTAACATCTAATAGATTATTCAAGTTTTTACTTTACAATCCAAAGGATTTGAGGTGACTGATACCCCAGTTAGTCTTATTATCACCTGTAAAAATCTCTTTCTGTCTCTAATGTAGGTTACCTCAGATCCTTGGGAGCAGAAGTTGAAAGAACCTAACTCCCCGGAGTAAGCCACAATGCTGGAATTGACAGACTCTATTTTCCCTCTAAGAAAAAGTATTTCCCGAATCATTCATTTTCCAAAGTCAACAGCAGTGACTTTCCAATGCATTAAAGGTATTTTGGATATTCAAGATAATCTCTTCACTAATGAGAACAACAACAAAAAAATCTGTATAGTGGGCCTCCCTGGTGGCGCAGCGGTTAAGCGCTGCGCTGTGGAGCTGTTGGCAGCGGCGACGCGAGTTCGACGCCCGGCCGGGGAGAATCCCACATGGTGCGGCAGACCTCTCCTGCCTCGCCCGCTGCTCCCCTCAGCAGTGTATTTCTGATCTGCCTGTTCTGCTCCCCGCTCTGTCTCTGGTTAACCCTCTCCCCGCCCCATGCCTCTGGCCTGTACCCCAACTTGTATGTATAAATAAAAAATAAATCTTAAAAAAAAAAAAAATCTGTATAGTACCTAACAGTCCATGAGGCACTTCCATATATATGTTATCTCATTTAATCATAAGACTCAGCATAGAAGACAGAGCAGATATTGTGAGCTTCATTTTGTAAATGAAGAAAGCAAAATTTGGAAGTTAAATGACAAAGTAACACATTTACCAAGGGGCATGGACAGGACAGGAACTCATTTCCTCAGATTCCCACACAAGCACTGTTTTTGGTGTACCTCACTGCTAACGACAGGATATTGTGTGTTTCCTAAGTGGAATAATAATCATCAAATGTCTCATCTTTGAACGCACTGCATTTGTTATTTGTCTTAGTGTACTTAAGCAAAAGAATAAAAATTAGTATTGATCCTGTACATGTCTCCTACAGGGTCTAAGAGCCTGATTTCCTAAGAATTTTCATTATTATACTTCTGTTGTCATTTTAGCTAGCCTAAAGGTGTGCTTATAACTAGACAACAGAACTTTGGTGGGGGAAAAGCATACAGTCAGGCATGCCATTCTCAATTTAAATTCAGGATCTCCCACTCCAAACAGGCATTCAGCATTGCTCACCACACCGACTTTTCCTCGATTAAACCTGCACCCCCAATCCCACCAAGATGTCTACTGCATGGCTACTTCTCTCTCCTAAAACTTCCTAATCTTCTACCCAATTCTGCACACTACCAGCTAATAACCTTGCTTCATTAAGCCACTAGACTGGGACGACCTCATTTTTCTATCTCAAAATCAATAAATCTTCCTGCCTCTGCACCTATCTTCTAGTCTAAGTGGAATTACTGGATGTCCTCCAGTCCCCAGAGAGATTCCTTATGATGATTCAACTTATTTCTGATTTTAATTACTTTCTACTTTCCACAAGTATAACTGCATTCACATCTATCTTGTCACCACACATTATGGTGGAAATCATCTTTTTATGGGCTCCTTCAGTCTACACTCTGGATTATTCCTGAGGAACTTTGCTTTTCAATTATCACTACCTTACATATTCAATCTCAAGTTCAGTCCCGCTCCCTCCCTTTGTCTCTTTATTGTGTCCTTCAAGTCTCTCTTCTTTCTCTTCTTTATTCCCCCCTTTTTTTTTTGCAGTTAAAGAGCTTTTACTTAAAAGAAGAAATGACACAGTTTGAGGTATTCCTAAAATCTGAAGTACATGGCTCTGTTTTTTTGACAAATTTCCTTCTACTTTTTTTCTCATATACTCTACATAACCCTAAATGCTGCGAACACTGGCAACCACTCATTCATTCATTCAGCAAGTATTTATTGCCTCCCACTATGTTTCATGCTCTGAGATGCTGGGAATTCAGCAATGAAACACTTGTCTTGATAAGGCAATCATCATTAAGGCACCGAGATGGATATGGCTGGTTACCTAGCCAGCTCAGTTTTCATTTCCATTCTTCTGTCCTAACAGAAAATATCCCTTCCCCCTGCAGCCAAGTGCCTCACAGAAAGAAGGTAGATACCACCTCTGTGGATGGGCTCAGTTATTTTTCCCCCCAGCTTTATTGAAGCATAATTGGTAAGAACTGTGTACATTTAGGCTGTACAATTTGTTTCAATTTACCTGTACAATGTGATCTCACAAGCTAGTTAAGGTATCCATCTTCTCACAAAGTTGCCCTTTCCCTCCCTCCTTCTCTTCTCTCTCTCTCTCTTTGGGGGAGGAGTGAGAATAGTTATGATCTACCCTTAGCAAATTTCAAGCATACAGTATTATCTGCAGTCACCATGCTGTACAATAGCTTTTAGAGCTCAGAACTTACTCATCTTGCATAACTGAATCTGTATTTTTTGTTCTTCAAGTCAAATCAGAAAATAAATTTTCCTGACTTCATACTGTCTTTTCACCCTGTTTCTAAAGAGTTCTTGAAGTCACTTTAACCTGCCTTAACTCCCATTCACTCCTAATCTATGGCAATCTAGCCTCACTGATCATTCAACTGAAATGGCACTTTCAGAAATGTCCCCAAAGGTCTCCTTCTTGACAATTCATGGATATTTACAATGATGGCTACCGAAGGCCTCTTCTCTTGCTTTCTGTAACAACATCGTCTCCTGACCACTGTGACAAGAGTTCACCCCCATTTAGCTTCTAAAATTGCCTCTGATGAAAGTATCAATAAGCAGTGAAAGGCTGGAAGGCGGGAAGCAGAAGTAAAATAAGGAGACAAGGATACTCTGCTGGCCTGTGGAGAATCAAATGCTAACTGAAAGGATCAGACTTATATGGGTGTGAATACAGTTCACAAATCATCATCAAACCTCATTTTGTATATGAACAAATTTAGGTTTAAATTTCTGTGCAATCTACAGCCAAAGTTCTAAAACCAGACAATCTGGTCATTCATGCTACAACCAGAGAGGAGAAGCCGATACCATCTTTCCAATTTGCCTTACCTTTGTTTAGGGAACAAATGAGCTCTACATAATGTGTTTCCGCCTTCTAAATACTCTGTACTATATGGGACAAAGTGAATTACTTATTTATACGTGTGATTTAAACATTCTTATCTGAATTGCAAGTGAGTCCACATATGAGGCCTAGCAAATAACAAGATACAACTAAAGCTGTCCCTGCATTATTGGTTCTTTAAGATTTTCCTTAGAGCAGTGTTAAGAAGCAGCCTGGTATTACGTGATATAACCTTGCCCTAGATTTCAGAAAGTATAAGCTTTAAACAATGATTTTCAGTGATACAGATAGATGATTCAATCTCACATTCCCTCAGCTTTCCTATGAACTGAATTAGTAATCATCCCATCAGTTAACCCAATTCACAGGGATGTTGTAAGGGAACCAGATACTTAATTGTCTTAGGTGTCTCATGACAAAGGCTATTTTGGGCAACCCTACAGATTTCTGGCATTAGACTCAAACAGGCAGTTAGACAGCAGAAGGATACTCAAGCAAGCAGAAAGAAAAAAGGTCTACATTGTATATGTTATTTCAAACAAAGATATTCAGATAAATGCAAAGAATAGTCTAGTTTTTAAAAAAAGGAAACAATAAAGTAACTCAAAGAAAAGGAGCTAGATATTAGAAAATAACCTTAAGTAAGAGGAAGAGGTTGTTGAGACAGCTTAGCAGAGACAAAAGGCACTGAAGAACAGAGTCATCCATATTCCCACACTGTAAGATAAGGCAGATAAAAAGCCAATTAAACTATGTACAGATGTTTAAAAAAACAATGGAGGGAAGATAACTTGGTTGGCTTGTCTGTCCATCAATGACAAATTATTAGGTGGTTAAATGTTTTTCCTACAGAATATATAGTTGTGTAAAATTTACACAAGTAAATTATCTTTAGTCACCTGAAATTTCCCCTCCTTAACTGGAACCACCAAAGTCTCTTTTCTTTATCATGCTGTTTACTCTCTAGTTGATGTAATATTAATCCAAATAACCAGCAAGATAACAGTCACATGAAGAGACAGTTACTCAAAAAGCTGTGTAAACTTTACGACAGTTAGCAAAGGAATAACTGAGACTATTCCCAAATGTGAATAATGTGTCAATAGTCTGGATTTTAGCTTTTAATATGTTCTTTCATAGCTATGGCTTCTATATAAAACTAACTCTGCACAGAATGCTAATCATATGGAGTATGTTTTAGACATCTGCTTTGCCACTGCAGCAAACAATTAGTCATGAACTTACAACTTTTCATGCAATTTGTAGTGCCAGATTATGTTTCTGATTTCACTGATAAACACATCATTCCCACAAAGGTTAATTTAATTAAATCATGACAAGGAAACAAAAAAAAAATGTATCACCAGGACTAGTTTAAATTTTCCATATTTCCTATCTTAGAATTTTGCCTAAGAACATGCTGGCTGAGATCAGTTCTGTAATCATGAGAAAGGCAATTATCCTTAAAAGGCATAAGTGCCAATAAAAAAGTCATCAAAAGCTGGAAACTATGGTAAATGACATGTTTAGTTATATGCCACAATCTTTATAATATCTACATAGAACATTAAGAACAATCTTACAATTTCAATATATCTCAAATTATAAATGATGAAAAGCTACTACATGTAACAGTAACAGCTTCAGTTATTCATTCTAGCAAAATGAAATAAGGAAGGTATGAAGGCAGCAAACTATAAATGAATTTAATAGGAGATAAATACCTTTAGTTGATTGTTAAATGAATCCATTTCGGAGAGCTTAGCTGCAGTTTCTTTTTCAAGAGCATCTAACTGTTCTTTAAGTCTTTGGCATAATTCTTCTTTTTCTACTGATTTTTTGTGAAGTAAACCAATCCCCAAATCTGAAATACAGACAATTTACATTTGGTAGAAATTCCTATGTCAGTACTGTCTGATCAAATTGGTAAAAACAGAAAAAAAAACAAAGGACTTAGATGCATGTTGAGACCTGCTGAAAAGGAACAAATCAGTGATTGTTTCTCTTTCCCAGATAATATCCTGGGAAGATCCTTATTGATAAATGTTATAAGCATTAGTTCCGTACTCAAAAGACTTACACTCCATCTTGGATAATGCACTTCACCTAATCTGATCCTTAAGCTCTTACTGCTTGCTATTATCATTGTCCTAATTTGTATTTTCTTGATAACTATTGAAATTGAATAAATATCTACTTAGATGCAGTTGGCTACCATCTTCGCTTACTTCATTTATGAGGTGATGGATGTACTGCCAGGGGTAGAGTCTGGCCCATAGTAAATATTCAATTAGAAGCAGCTTGCCATTTATTCTTAGTGCTCCCAAAAATAGAGGAATAATCACAGTAAGGACTCAATAAATATCACTAACTAGATTACTTAGTAAAGTTATTTCAGAAGGTAAGAACAGAAAGCTTTATTTTATAAGAACTCTTCTTATATATTCATGAGGAATGGAGAAGCTAGATGGAAATATAAGATGCAGATTACATTACAATAAATTAAAACAGCAGTATCATTATTTAAACAAGTATTTTTAAACTTGATCTTTTTTTAAAGTACAGAAATCTAGTACTAAATTTAAATGAAAGGAAGCACATGAAATTTGATAAAACGAGAAGTAAAAAGTAAAATCTCTCTTCATCTGAATCCCCAGTTAATTGTCCTTTAGGCATTTATGTACAATTAGATATGTGCATATTCTATTTTGATTTCTATGGGGCTTTCTACACTGGTTATCTAAATTATGACTACTGCATAATTTACGAAACTAATCCCTTTCTGACTGACATTTGATTGGTTATTTCTAATCTTATTCTATTACATAAAAATGCTGCAACAAATATGCTTATTTATACATTTTAATGCACACGTGAAAGCATTTTATAAGAATAGGAAACAAAAGACTTGCTATGTGAAAGGATGACTACTTTAAATTTTGATAGAAATTGTCAAACTGCCCTTCCTAAAAGCTGTACCAACATACAAAATCAGCGGTGCCTGCCCACATATCCTCATTGACACTGAGTATTATCAATCATTTTCACCTGTTGGCTAACTGGCAAAAAAAAAAAAAAAAAAAAAAATCTTGTTATTTTAATTTCTATTTTCTTTGTAACTATTGAAACTGATTAAACACTTATTTTTATATATATATATATTTTTAAAAAGAATAAAATAAAGAATCTAAAAAAAATTCTTGTGTCATTATATGTACTTCAAAATTTTTTTTATCTTTTTTTTTCCAAGAGGATAGGACTTAAGGAAGGTAGCCTGGACAGCTATGGAGTGGAAAGGAAAAGAACAACAACAACAAAAAAGTATTTCCCTTCTCTTTTCAAATACATTTCATTTTCAACTTTATTTCTTAAAATACTAATATTCCAATAAGCTACTTAAGTATGATAAGGAAAGTCTAAACTATTCCATAATATCTGTATATTGGGTTCTTTGCCTTAAAAAGTAATTCAAATTTACTTAAGAAAACCTGAGAGTATAAAGCAGAAGAAAAACAGGGTACCCGTAATACCACCATCCAAAATAGTCACATTTCTGTTACATTTCTTCCTGGTATTTAGAGCCATGAAATTAAAATATACTGTACAGAATTCCACATGCTATTTTTGTCACTACCAGTTTCTTCTGTCACTCTTAAGTTCTGTTAATTGTTTAATGCCTGGACAACTTCCATATTACTATCATAATTTTCTTCTCTATTCCCTATCTCTGAAAATGTTAATGTTATCTCCAGTTCGATGAGTTTTACGTAAAAACAAGATAAGCAACTGCTTATCTCCTTAAAATAAATTCCAAGGCAACACTATATCAAATATGAATATTGTCAAACTACATGCTAAGAAGCCTGTCCTTCATATTTCCACTAGCAGGGTATGAAATTTCACCACACCCTCACTGACTTGTGAAATTCACTCTCATTTATTCACTACATAAGAATCAAATTTATTGGTTAAATAAGCTCCTTGTTTTACTTCCTATTTCATTTATGTATAATGAATTCAAATACTTTCCAACTACTAGTCACTTCTTTTAAATCTGTCCATAGATAGTCTTTGCCAAACTATGTTTTGAGCATTTATCTTCAGTTTTTAATTACTGTGAATCAAGCATTTGACATATTAAGGATAGTAATCCTTTACCAGACAGTTATTACAACAATAAATTGGTAACAGCCATAGTTATTTAATAGTTAATAAACAATTATAGAATCAGTTTCCTTTTCAAAACATAGAGAAGGTTGTCTTCTTCCTATTAAAGAAAACACGTTTTACTTCCCAGTGTTTGATATCTCTTGTCAGAAAGTGGAATCAGCAAGATTCATGCCTCTCATATTATGAAGATCATCATATTTAACAAGTGCTTTTACTGTGAAAATAACTTTCTTAATCAATGTCCATAACAAAAATGCATTTTCACAATTCAACAAACAACTCAAAAAATTTTTGTATCCCAGTAGTAAAACGTAGTCCCATAGCAGAACCAAGAGATACTATGGTCTAAATTAACTGAGGGATGGTGATCATCATCCGACAGTTTCCAACTTGAATGTTCAAGTTAGGGCCCTGATCATACAGAAGGATTATGCTCAAAGGGATTCACAGTTCAGAGTCATGCAATTGTCTCCATAATTTTTTTTTAATAACTGGATCTAACAGCGTTATAATTCTAGTGAACAATTTAAATCAAGGATCTCTGTATTTTGGAATCCCAGTTTTAGTTAATTACAAATGAATATTAGTCCACATCTCCCACCAATCACACAAATGTTTCTTTCTAATGAATTGACCATTACATTTCCTAAGTTCTGGAATGGCCCACAGACCACAAAAAGACATTTCTTTAGGCTCCTGCTTGAAACCAACAGCTTCGGCAAACTGTTGGTCTTGATTCAGGGCCAATGTACTTCAAATTTTTAACTGCTTATGATTCTTTCATCATGGAAAGGTTTTTCATTTTTATGTCAACAAATCTGCAAATATTTTCCTACAGAAATCTATAATTTGTCTGAAGAGACTTTCCTCATACCAAGATTATAAAAATGTCTGTTTTTTTTAAAGATTTATTTATTTATACATACAAGCTGGGGTACAGGCCAGAAGCGTGGGGCGGCGAGAGGGTTCACCAGAGACAGAGTGGGGAGTGGAAAAGGCAGATCAGAAATACACTGCTGAGGGGAGCAGTGGGCGAGGCAGGAGAGGTCTGCCGCACCATGTGGGTTTCTCCCTGGCTGGGCATCGAACTCCCATTGCTCGCTGCCGACAGCTCCACAGCGTAGCGCTCAACCGCTGCGCCACCAGGGAGGCCCCATAAAAATGTTTTTCAGTGTATTATATTTTTAGAATTTTTTTTCATGTTTAGTGTCTTATTTTATCTAGAACTTATTTCTGTACATAGAGTAAAGTGCCATAAATACACTGGCCTGCTTGTACTCTATTCAGTCCCATTGTTCTTTGTTTCTATTTCTGATCAATAACACATTATTTTAAGGACTAAAGCTCACATAATTCATGTTTTGATATCTGAGAGAGCTAGTCTCTTCCCCCCACCGATATTTTTCTTTTTTAAGTCCTGCCTAATTTTATACATTTTCTATTGTAGGTGAATTTCTTAATTATCTTGCCAAGTTTCATTTAAAGTAAACTGAATAGAAGAACTTAATATACAGATGAATTAATAAAGAACTGACATCTTCACATTACTGAGCTAGTTCATTCAGAGACATAATATTTATCTGCTTAACCAGGACTCAATGACGTCTATTAGTAAAATTTTGGAGTTATTCATTTCCTCTTTGTTCATAACGAAGATGATGCTAATGTGAAAGCCACCTTCTCCATGTCCCTCAGAAAACAACAGAAGAGGTGAGACAAACCTTGGAGACTTACCTGGTGTATTACTGAGCTGCATGTTTTTAATTCTTTCATTTAATAATTGCTTCTCAGGTACCAAATAAATCAACTTATTTTGATATTCCTTATAAAAAAGAAAAAGTAGTGCCTGATTAAAACTCTGTAATGTGTAAGAACTTTCTGAAAAGTTAAAAATTTAATCACTCTTGAAACAGTATAGGAATAATATGTAGCTTTCAGCAGCTTACAACTTATGAATAAACTAGAATGGAATTATGCACAATTTTAAACACATAGATCTATTTATGAATGACAGGGAGAAGTTAAAAGGTGGTAAGGAAAGCCTTTATTAAAACCAGAGTGTGTCTGGAAGCTTTACAAATTTTCTGAGTACTGGAAACAGTTAATGCGGGCACAGAAGCCTATGTTACATGAGACATGGTATCTGCGCTCAGGGGCGAGGCTAAGCACGACATCCCGGGTGAATGTGTGTACCTCAGAGTGGGACTGAAGACTCAGGGACAACTAGGGAGAACATTTAAACCACACAGGAAATGTTACTTGACCTCTGTCTGTATTTATTGTGACAAAATGACAAAGATTTGGTTCATACAGAAAGAGAAATTTGCTGAGGAGACTCCAGAGATGCAGAACGCTTTGAGTCCCTATTCTTCAAACTATAATAATTGAACCAGGTGCTACTGCAGAAATGCAGAACAGAATTACCAGGTCCCTGACATACATATTCAATATTCTCACCAAAATTCTGAAAAGAATTAAAGTCAAAATTTCCAAAAGCAGGAGCAATAACCTTAATTTAATGTATAGGCAGACATACAGTCATATATTTATAAAAAACTTAAAACTCAAAGTGATAAACGTCTACTTGGAAAATACTAGGTAGAAATTAATCCCAGCTGTGCAGCAGAATGTTGGGGAGTCTGTGGGCTTGCTGACAGGTACCCAAGGTTGTGTATGTCTACATTCTTCTGGGAAGGAGGTCAAATCAGAGAGTCAAAGGGGTTCATGACCCCAAAAGCAAAATCCACTCAATTAGGAAGAATTATTAATAACAGCTAGTGCTTAAGGACAATCCAGCAGCAAAGAACTTACCTGAAGTTCATGTTGGAGTTGTTTGATTTCCATAATTTCCAGGTCACACTGCTTATCCAAAACTTCCAGCTCAGTCTTTTGAGTTTGCTTTCTGAGCCGCACATCTTGAAGTCGGCCTGAGACTTGCTGGTGTTTGCCATTCTACAGGGAGAGCACAAAGATACAACGGTAACAGAAAAGGCTGCTAGGAAATGTTCTGAATCAGGACAATATTATTTTCATTTAAATGTCCTTTAGGAAGGAGCCGGAGGGAGGGAAGGGAAAGGGCACAAAATGGAATAGAAAAGAACACAAGGACCATGGAGATGGATCACGGGTGAATTGGTGGTGGGCTACCCAAGGGGAATGCAAAATGTAAAAGACATAAATAACAATAAAAATATATATTATAAAAAAAAAAATAAATGTCCTTTACCACTTATACTTAATCTGAGATAAATGCTTGGAAATTATATGCTTTATATTTATATGCTTTAGGTTGTATCTGCTAACTTAAAAGAGTTATTAGCAGGAGATAAAATATTCTTAGAGCTCAAAGAACCTATGGATTAAGATGAAAAAGCACTAACATAACACACTGAATTTGTTTCTGAAGTCAGCATTTAGGCCTTCACTTCTAATATTAAAACAGAGACTTCAAAGACTTTGAGGCTTCAAAGAATAATGAGGATGAGTTAATGTATGCATGGGGCATTTCTCATTCCCGAGTTCTATTTCCACCTTTAATGCTGCCACCTAACTTCTGCTAAAGTGTACAGGAGGGCCTTTTTGGTCACAGTTTTCTTCTAAGCAAGTATTTCGTTCCTTTTCTTCTAAGATATAGGGGCGGGGGGAACCCAGACAGACAGTAGAGAGGCTCAAGGAGGCCAAGAAGGACCAGGTGAAGTGTTACAGGCTAAATGTACCACACCTCCCCAGTTTACACATTGAAGTCCTAACCCCAGGAGCTTGAAGGTGATGCATTTGGAGATAGGGCCTTTAAAAGAGGTCCCAGGGGTAGGCCCTAATCCAGTCTGAATGATATCCTTATGAGAAGAGAGGGAGAGCTCAAGGAGCACACACAGGAAAAGCCATGTGAGGCCACAGCAAGAAGGTGGCCTTCTGCAAACTTAGGGGAGAGGACTCAGAGACACCAAACCTGTTGACACCTTGATCCTGGAATTCAAGCCCCAAGAACTGTGAGAAAATGAGTTTCTACTGTCTTTAGTACTTTGCTATTGTAGTCTTAGCAAACTAAGAGTGGGGTGAAGAGAAAGGAAATTCCTGGCTAAAAATCACCGATAATGGAAATTGTTACTGAAAAGCATGTTTTATATTTGAGAAATCCATGCTAATAGGAAAATCCTGTTTCATCCCACAGTTTGTTGTTATTGTCAGCATATATAAATATACTGAAGGCTCTGGAGCTTTCCATATTCTGCACATTAATCTATGCTACTGCTTGATGCACCTTCCAGTAAATTGACAAAATGACCAACACAAATGGAGAGAGGGGAGACCCTGGCTACGAGTTCTCTAGGCCTTTCAGGAAATATGGAGTTGTTACTTTGGCCACATATGTGAATCTACAGGAAGGTGATACTGCAGACAGCAAGAGGAGGGGCACTGCTCAAGAAGGAACGCCCCATGCATGCTACCATGGCAAACCTGAAGAGGCAATAATGTTATCCAGCATGCACCTGCCATTGGTGGAAACAAACAAGGGCAAGATTACTGCCAAGAGAACTAACGTTCCTATTGAGCATATTAAGCATCTAAGACCTGAATAGCTTCCTGGAATGTGTAAAACAAAATGATCAGGAAAAAGAGGACGCCAAAAAGAAAGGTACTTGGGTTCCTCTGGCCGCCAGCCTGCCCCGCCTAGAGCAGGACATGGAGTGAGAAGTGCTAGAAAGGGGCTGAGCTGCTGGGCCCACTCCCTGCGGATCATGGCACAAAAGTGTGGGAAAAAATAATAAAATACCTCTGAAGTATTAAAAAAAAAAAAAAAAGAGCGAGCCACAGTCCTGCTGTGATGTGAGATCATTTAGGTCAGCGGTTTTAAATCATTTTTCCTTTTTAGCAACAGAACCCTTTTTTGCAAACAAATGTTAGATCAAACTCATACACATAGAAAAGATAAAAAAATACAGCTTGTGTGCTACCAGGCGTGGGAAGAACAGGGGCGAGGAGAGCACTGTCTCGCCACCATGACTTCCTCTCTCCCTTCTGGTCACCTTTCTGTAGATCCTCTTCCAGGGACCAGTCTGAATACTAACAACTATAAACTAGTGCAAACCTTGATTTTACTGTTGGGCAAAGTGAGGCACAGAGAAGGGAAGTGTTTCATCCAACGGTGCATAGCTTATTGGCATCTTAGTTGAGCCCAAAACAGATTTCTCAGCATTTTCAGTCACTATCTTTTTAAATGAACTATACTGTCCAGATTGCTACTGGGTTGTCGGAAAAATTATGATGCATTTATGCTTGAAAAACAGAAAACATACGTCATGACTTTTCCGAACCCAATAGTTAAAAAGCAAATATAAAAATATGAATACATAATACTGTAAAATGTATTTCTAAGGCAGGTTTTAAAAACAGTGACATTTTTTAACAGGTAGCTCTGGCATCATTTGGATAAATTTCACTGAAACTTTAGCCATACCAGAACTTCCAACTCGAGATGAAGACTCTTCTTTTTAGAGTTTAACCTGACGATTTCTTCCTGTTCTCTATTCCTTTGATTGAGAAGCTCCTGTCGACGAATCCTCTCCCATTCTAATCGACGTTGCCGTTCAAGTTCCTGTTTTGCTGCCTGAAAATAATGAATTAATTTTGAAATGAATAATTTCGCGTAATTCAAAAACTAATGGGATGACAGATAAAGTGAGGCAGAGGCTGGCACTTAGTGAGCCTGGGTGCCTCCGGGAAACTGGGTGGCCCAGTTTTATCAGTGGGCCTAACTAAGACTTCCACACAGCAACTTGGTCTGTCAAGTCTTTTTGATCGCTTCTCAGAACTATCCTCTTGTTGCTGTTACTTTTCTCTTAATAAACAAAGGGCTGATTTTATCAATATAAAAGCTAACAGGAATAGCTGCACTCTTATTCTGATATTTGTGCACTATTTCAGGGTGTTGTAATTGACTGTGCTCCACCCATAGCCCTTGAAAGCACAGCTGGTCCTCCTGGTGCCCCCACACACCACTGCCCACGCCTGCTCTCTTGATTCACCTCTCATCTTTCCGCCTCTCCAATTCCATCTCTTAATCTGGACCCTGCACTTCTGTTTCATGACCTGCTCAGAGGGAGTCCCTCCTCTGGCTCACCAATTTTAGCGCCTCCCTCAGCTCAGCTTTACAACCAGACCTCCTTTGGCTGATGGCTTCCCTACCAGTCCACTGGCCCCAAAACCTACCGCGTCTAAGCAAGAAAGGAAGATTTGTATCAGAATAAATAAATGACACAGAGGAAACAACCATTTTCTAAATCAAATGAGATGTAGTCATGGTTAAATGTAATGATTTTTCTTAGGAAATAAAGTAACTTAGAAATAACCTCTCGTCTTTCTATCTCTTTTCTCCTTTCTTCTTCCCGTTGTCTCTCCAATTCCCTCTGCTTCTCCAAGCGTTTTTCTAATTCAAGTTGTTTCTTCCATTCTTGCTCTTGCAATTCTCTCTGCTTTCGTTCCCACTCTTCCTTTTCTTTCTGGGCTTTCCGTTCTGCCTCCCTCTGCTGCTGCTCCATCAGGGCTTGGCGGCGCTTCTCCAGTTCCATGTTCCCCCGCTCATAGTTGGCTTTGCGCTTGTCCTCAAAGGTGACTAAATGGGGCACACGCACCGTAAGCATCCTCACATGTTAACAGCCGACAGAACCTGAAATCTAGTGTCAACACCCTCGGGGCTGGCGATCGTCTGAGTGCTACCACTCTGTACACTTCCAAGGGAACGTAAAACAACACTAAATACTAAAATATTTACATTTTTCTAATTGTTCATTTTTAGAAAACAAATTTCGACACTTGAATCCACCCCAGTGAGAAATAATTTTATTATTCCTGCCAATAAAAAATACTTCTCGGAAATGCTTTTTTTCCAAGCATTTTCTTTAAAGATCACCAAAGCTGTGTGGCTACATATTGGGTATCTTAGATATGTCATTAATTTTAATATGTTTAAATATCCCATATGTATGTTTACAGCCAATACGTAAACACTTTTTAAAGCTAGAGATTTTATTACAGGGCTTGGTCTAATATATTTCTCCTAAAGTAAAAGAAACACTTTAACTAGGATGTCACATATATACACTCTTGCGAAATACTCACACTGTCCCTTTTTCCCATATACTCTTATCAATTTTGACCATCTTAATTTTATGTTCTATTTATGTTTAAAACCCTCCCATCCATCAAGTAGTTTTCTTATTTTATATACAATATTAAGAATGTAAAAATATTTGTTTAATTTCATAAAAATTTAAGAAAAATCACTATAAAAGTATATCTTAGAAATACAATATTACCTGGTAATTTTTTCTGAGGTTCCTCTTCTTGTATTTTCTGATATGAAGACAGAGTTCCATTAATGGAATCAATTTGCTTTCCTCCTCTAATAAAAGCAAATGACAAATAAATTTCGCAATTTGCAGTCTGGAAACTTTTAGACTAGACTATACAAACTACCAATGATTACAGCAATTTAATATTTAGAATACAGTATTAAAGATATTTAAAACATAGTATGGTCTGCCGTTACAATGCATAGCAGTTGTCAAGCCAGAGATCTGAATTCAAATTATTTTTCAGCTAATTGCTATTCTTGGGTAAATTTATTTATTTATTTTTAAAAGATTTATTTATACATACAAGCTGGGGTACAGGCCAGAGGCGTGGGGTGGCGAGAGCATTCACCAGAGACAGAGTGGTGAGCAGAACAGGCAGATCAGAAATACACTGCTGAGGGGAGCAGCGGGCAAAGCAGGAGAGGTCTGCCGCACCATGTGGGAATCTCCCCAGCTGGGCGTTGAACTCGCATCGCGCGCGCGCTACCGACAGCTCCACAGCGCAGCGCCCAACCGCTGAGCCACCAGGGAGGCCCAAATTTATTTATTTATTTAATTATTTTTTAAAAGATCTATTTATTTATGGATACAAGCTGGGGTGTAGGTCAGAGGTGTGGGGTGTGAGAGAATTCACCAGAGACAGAGTAGGGAGCAGAACAGGCAGACTGACTGAAATCCACTGCTGAGGGGAGCAGCGGGTGAGGCAGAAGAGGTCTGCTGCGCCGTGTGGGAATCTCCCTGGCCGGGTATCGAACTCTTGCTACAGTGGCTCTGGATAGCTTCAGAGTGCTGCGCTTAACCCACTGCGCCACCAGGGAGGCCCTGAATTTATTTTCTAAATTCCTTCAGTCATCATTTTCCTTCTCTAAAATGGAACAACACACCTACTCCAAATATGGACTCATTCCTGGTGTAAAATATTAAATACCAAAATCAAATGGCGTGTCAAGAGTTAATTCTCCATGAAACTAGAAGAGAGGCCTCAAAGCAAAAATTACATCTGTCAAAGGATAAAGCCATCCCTCTTCACATCCAGAGGCACTCACCTGAAAGACGGGGGGACCAGCTCGGGAGGTAAGGTCAGCGGCAGCGGCTGTCCAGCCTTGGCCATATCAGTGAGGTGCATCGCAAGGATGAACTCTTCCGCTTTCAGTTGTCCATCACCATCAATGTCAGCCAGAGTCCTGAAGAAATTGTGAAAAGCCCCAACTTAGAAAGTCCACGTGATTAAAATATATTCACAAGAGTTCAATTTTTCATTTTTAAAACAAGAATAATGACAGTGATACTTTTGGGTAAATGTAGTTCAGCAAAATAAAAATACACACAGAAAAAGTGAGCTCATTTTTTACCACTAATTTTCCTATCACAGAGAGGGAAGAAACTTTGAAAGAGAAAGGGAAATATTCCTTCTGAAAAGGTGGCTTGTGTTGTTTCATGGCTAATTTACCTATCAAACCATATTTAGCTCTACATTAAAAATGAGATAGTCTCTAATTCTCCACAGAAGGAATTATAAGATCAAATTTATTTTATTTATAAAATAACTAAATGCCAAATTCTCAAGGATATGATTTCACAAAATTTTATCTGCTTTCAAGGTTACATTAACTTTCAAATGGTTGCTTTATAAAACATCTTTGAATTGCAAACTTTTATAGAAACAGTATCATTCTTATAATAGGAATGTGTAGTCAAAAATCATAAGCAACGAACATACTCACCAAATAGTAGCTAGTTGGGTTTGAGAGAGATTTGACTGAAGAAGGGCATTCTTAGCTTGAAAACCTGATTGGGTGGGAAAAAACATTAAAAAGGAATTTTTTAGCCTCTTTCAAGTCATGCAAACCTAAATAGCCATACCTATAAAAATAATACTGCTGTTATTCTGGGAACCTTTAACATCAAAAAGTTTTGCCCACATGCCAGGTAATCATGACAAACACTGTCCTGCCCCAAGGAGTTAAAAATCTAGAATCAGTGGGATAAAGTGCTCAGGTGTCTTTTCACAGTACTAAAGGGAACAGTAAACACAGTGACTGACCCTGACCGCAGATGAGCCCTGGGCTCCAGTATTAGAGACTCAGAACTCCTCAGTCCCAGGGCGAGCTCAAGAACAGGGTCCGTCACACATTCCCAGATTTTCTCTTACCTCTCCGATCATTCCTTTGTCTCTATTCCTTGTTTTCTAAATGGCCTGTAAATGTTGGCATTCCCAAAGGATCAGTCCTAGGGTTCCTTTCTCTGTATGGTCACATCCATTTCCATGGATTGCTAGCACTTATCAGGTTGCTGATTCCCAAATGTACACCTCCAGCTCAAACCTCTAAGTTTAGACTTCCATATTCCAAATGAAAATTCTACTTACATATTTCACAGGCATATTAAACTCATCACGTATAAAATCATGCTCTCAATCATCATTCTCACTTCCTTCCCAACAATCTTCACCCAAACCACTGTCCCTGAGTTTTCCCTTGCTATGAATGGCATCACTGTCCAGGGGTGCAAGCCAGTAATCAGAAATCACCTTCGACCTCTTCTTCTCCTGTGTATCCACAGCCAACATCAAGCCCTACAATTCTCCATCACTACATGTCTTGATCTTTCTCACCATGTAAATCACAATTTAACGGCACCTTCTCAGAAAGATTTTGTCTCTCCACCCTATCCTCCAATATATATCTCGCTGTTTCCTTCATGTCTCCTATCAATTTGTAATGTAACATCTATTTGCTTGTCTTTTTTCCCTGATATGCTAAGTTCTTTGAAGACAAAAACACTGATTACTTTATTCACTAATGTATATCCCATGCCTAGTACATAGATGCTCAATAAATATTTGCTAAAGTAATGAATAAAGTTGATATTCAAAGATATCAGGAGATATGTGAGACAATGAATTAATCTAAATAAATAATAATTGAGAGTTTAGTGGAATAAGTAAGGGAAGAACAAAAGGAAGAAAATCCACTAACTGCTAGTCACTGAACGAAGCATAACATGTAAATCTAGGTGAGTTCTGCCCTGTGTACCTGGGGCACATACTCATTGTCAAAACGCTAGAAAAAACTGCTCTTTTCAAAGAAAATGCTATGGACATAGCATAACTGGTCCACAGCATAACTATGGACATAGTGTTTTACCCTTTAAGTCTCACAATCATAACACTGTCTGAAAACAACACAACCATCATACAAAGGGACCTATACAAATAAAGCAAGATCAGGGGATCATTTCTTCACAATTGGCTACCACTGTTATTCACATTCCAAAACAAACCCACCTTTGTTTATGCTGCATGTCTGCAGTACATCCAGAGTGTACTAATCTTAAGTGTAGTACTTGATGAATTTTTACATAGGTATGCATACCCATAGTAAGTTAGAGAATGCTTCCAGTACCCCAGAAAATTCAAGCATGGCCCTATCCCAGAAGAGTAACCACACTATTCTGACTTCTGTCACCATCAATTAGGTTTCCTATTTTTCATAATAGAGACCTTTCATGTCAGGCTTCTTGTATGCAAGATAGTATCAATGAAATGCATTCCAGGTTGTAGCATATTCAATTCATTTATTTTTATTATTCTAATTATCCAGTATCCTGTTGATAGACATTTAAATTGCCTTTTTTGGGTGCTTTGAATGGAGCTTCCATGAACAATTTGTTCTCATCTTTTTAATGCACTTTTGTTAATTTGAAAAAAAAATTTCATGCAAAATATGGGGTCCAAAGAAGCTCATATTTTCAAAGATGAAAATCATGAATTTACATAAATCTCAAGTATGTTTGAAAACCATATTTTACAGACTTCAAGATGTTATCAATTGTAAGACACACCATTATGTTATTAACACACTAAGAAAGAAAAAAAACACTGCCAACCAAATTGTTTGCTTGTCTAGTCAATTCCAATAGCCATATTGCTCCCTTGCCCCACTGTGGAACTAGAGACCCCATACTCCTAATTTAGATGACTCTTCATTCACCAAACATATTGTATACTTTTTGCTCTTAGGATTTCTTCTCTGTCACCCATAAATCCCCTCCCCTTCATTCTCTATCAGTCCAAATCCTAACTTTATTTTGTGATACAGCTTAAATGTTCACTGCCTCTAAGATATATTATCTGATGCTTCAGTACAACTACCTCCCATTCTAAGTTCTCTAGCACTTTAAAGCTCTATCACTTTTAAACACTTATTTTACTCTGCCCAAACTAATTTGTTGCGGGGTGAAGGGAGAGACGTAAAGTTAGAAGACGGGAACTCTATCGTTAGTTTATATTCCTTTCACTATGCTCAATAAACAAAGTCTGGACAATTTCTAGCTTGAAATCAAATGTCCAAAGGGTGCTGAAGTCAAGTGTTATGGCCACATTTGGGTTGGGCACTAAAAAATGAGCAATGCTCACATGGCAAGCAGAATGTCAGAGAAGAGAATCTCAGGAAAGAGAGCTTAGGCAAAGTCCCACATACTCTCATCATTTGAGGTTCTCCATTCCCTGCACTGGAGGATAAGATTTGATCTTAAAGTCTTTTTGTTCCAAAAATTGGGTGTGTATCTGTGCTCAACTTGATTGTAAAGAGTCTGGAGAAAGCAATCAAGTCATATCCACCTTTGAACTCTTGCACAACTTACAGTATTTCTATTTATTAAATGCCTACTGATTTTTTTTGATGTAAAACCTTTAGATGACTACAAAATACACATTCAAATAAAAGTGCTTCAATAAAAGTCCACGTCAAAAACGTTAATTCTCTCATGTTCTTAAGCACTGTATGCCACTTACCTGAGAGGTATCCACTCATGCTTTTATCAAGACTATTAAACTTTTGCCGATACTTTAATCTTGAAGGCTGAGGAACTGCCCACTCTGAGGTCCCAGTCTTGGGCGAGTTCCCTGAGAGTGAAGCAGTTGAGGAAGTTGAGCTATAACAAAATTTATTTAAAGTTTTTATGTTACTAAATAAAATACATTTAGTTAAACTTTATAAGGCAGAGATACTATACCATTCATAAGATGTTAGTAATTGGTTTTGCATTTGATATCGAAAAAAGCTTAAGCAACTACCCTTATTCTTAGTAAAGAAAAGACTACACAGAGTATGGAACTAGCATATATCAAGAACCAGCACCTGTATTGTGCGAGGGCCTTTACAAAGATTATTTATAATCTCATGGCAAACTTAAAAGGCATCACTGTTCCCATCTCCCTAGATGGGAACACTAGGGTTCAGTGGAGTTAAGAAAAAACACAGGTACACAATCAAGGAGTGTTTAAGTTAGGATACAACTGGGTCAGAGCTAACACTCTTTGTATAATGCCTTAAAGAGTTTTATGGTGATTTATATGAGGGGGAGTGAACAGTGATGCTTTTGTGGTTTCTGAAATTTAAAAGATAATTAACAGTTCTCAATAAAAAATTAATAAAGTACAGTGATTATGAGATATTTTCAGAAGCATGCATTTTTATTTTTATTTTCAACCCAGCGCCACCAGCAGCTCATATTTTTAAAGGAAAATTATGTACCTTTGGGAAAAATACTGACTAAAAATATAGCAGGGTATTTTTAGCTTATATGAAATAATTTTTTCAAAAGTAAAATGACAATGTATTTAATATGAGTTATAACCAGTTATTTACCTTAAGTATTTACATTTAGCCTTTATAAAATAAAACCTGGATAATCTCAGGGATTTAAAAAAAAAGTCACTTGCTAAACACACTATTAAAAACATGAAAAGTTAGCAGTTTGATGTATTCGTACCTACTGGATCCTAGATCAATCAGAGACTGGGCTTTCTGTATACTAGCACCACCAAATCCTCCCATCATCAGACTGTAAGATGAGCCATGAGGCAATGCTAAAACAAAGAGAGAAGGTTCACATGAAACAATATCTCAAAGTCTGAAGAAAATCTGAGTCCATTGGAACAAAAATAAAAGTTTCTTTCTTTATATGAAATACTGACTCATCAGAACTACAGTACTTACTTGAAGAAGAATAAGGAATGGATAAAGGCTGAATGAGACTTGCTGTTCCATTTGGTAAGGAAGATGTGCTAACAGAAGGCACTAGGGGAGCAGGCATCACCAAGGGAGGGAGGGTGGTCCCTGAAGTCGCAGACGACAAGG
Source organism: Scalopus aquaticus (assembly GCA_004024925.1). Lineage (NCBI taxonomy): Eukaryota > Metazoa > Chordata > Mammalia > Eulipotyphla > Talpidae > Scalopus > Scalopus aquaticus. Next base: position 28,881 of record PVIJ01004395.1, on the reverse strand, counting down.
GCGTTGTTATAGGTGCAACTGGAGGCAATGGCTGAGGAATGGACAGGTTGGGCATGCTTCCCATTCCTAAAGACAAAACAGAACACAGTCTCCAGCGCTAGTAAATTGACAACAAAACACAAGCCAGAAAACAAGATTACAGTGAGCAGATCCAATATTTATGGGAACACTATAGGCAAACTATCAAGCTGAAAAATTCACTAACGCAGCTTTGACCCAGTAGTGAAGGTCAAGTATGGCTTTTAATATCAATATTCTGATCTGGGTGAATTAAGGGAATTCCTACCAGGGAGTTAAACATTATTTTCTAGCATCATAAACAAAATGAAGCACTTTTTCCAATTAAATATTAGAATCCTCAAAGAGAAAATGTATTATCTGATCAAATATGTTTTTTGTGTGTAAGAGTAATAAACACAGTACTATTAAGTTACTGAACAATAAAACATATACTCACTCTTCAAAGCTACCCCTCCAAAAAAGTGTTCTAACTAGAGCGATTACTTTAAAAAGCAAAGTTTTAGGAGACCCACTTATGTACACTCACTATTTGCAAGAAGAAAGTTAAGAAAGTTACCACATATCTCACTTTTCTTATAAACAACACAACCGCAGATTAAAGGACAATTCTTTAAAAGGCACAAAGTGCTGACTTTTTGTTCATTTACTAACTATAGAATATTAAGCAAACTATATAAATATGGTCACATAATGTTTTGGTATTTGTCTCCAGGGATCATCAAATAGTGAAAGAAATGTAGTATTTTAAGATCTAACCTCTGGAAAGAAGGAACATGTTTTGGATGCAAAGAGGCACTCACTGAGTGTTCTACCACAGTGAATGCTTTTCCCACATAATTAATAAGAAATTGGGTAAGCGAAATTAATGGATAACATCACTCTCTGAAGAACATGTAAATTAATTAGCACAAAGTCTGTAATTTATTGCCCTAAATTTAGCTGGCTAACTAACCTTTAAAATAAAGAAATTTCCACTTTAGCATAATTTTAAATTCTCCCCCCTCCAAATCAAACCATTTCAACTGAGTTTAAAATTGTTCACATTTTTTTTCTGTTACTTATACAGAATATGGAGAAAAACTAATTAGGAATAGCATTTAGGATTAGCTGTAACAAGATCATATAATTTAACAACCAGGTCAGAGCTAGACATCAGGGCATTAGGCACAAAACCAACCCTGGAAAATTGTGACCCAGGGACACGCCAGCTACGACAGCAGTCTAAAACTCCTTATTGCAAATAAAGCAAAGGAACAGACAAAAATAAACCAAAACAAACTTAAGATCTGCCGTTAGAACTGAGGCTACCAGAAGAGGGGACGGGCGTGCAACAGACTGTGGTGGAGGATTACTAGGACTTTGGTGGTGGTTGTAGCATTCTAACATACATTTGTAGAGGTGTGACCTATATTCCTAAAACATATACATTGCTGTAAACTAATGTTACCTCAGTAAACTTAATTTTTAAATAAACAAATATAATGTCTTATCTTAGACATAACACTAAACTTGGAGTCTAGGAACTGTCAATTTATGCAAAAAAATCCTTCTCTGATTCTCAAATATTGTGCCTAGGAATCAAGTTTAACTATCAAATGCAGACAATTAAATTAATAAATGCATACCAAAACGAGCAGAAATTAATGGAGAGAACATAGGAGGCTGCTTCATAATAGGAGGAAGAACCATGGGCAGCTGTTGGCCTTGAAGCTTTAGTTTGATGAGTTTCATAGCTATGGAGAACTCTTGCTGATCCATCTTCCCATCCTTGTTCAGGTCTGACAAAGCCCTAAAAACACCATGAGGTAAAGATTGGTACATGGAGTAAATATTAATTTTAAGGATGAGAAAAACACATGTATCATCACTTAGTTTACTTTTAAATACATATACACATATTCACATGTATACATATATACATATTTATATATATAAAACAAAAAGTTAATCCTGAACATTAAAAAATATTGATGAGAAATATCATCAAATACAATTCTACCAGTTTCTATAGTATCTAGAGATCTTTGGGATGAATGCCACCAAGTGTGGAAGGAAAAAAATTATTCAAGAGTAAAATCAATCTAAGTTTTATTCATGTGTCAAATATTTACTGAATGCTTGCTGTGTTCCTGGCACTCTGCCAGGCATGGGTATATTCCAACTAAAAAGAAAGATGGGATACGGACTGGAGTTTATTATAAATACATTAAAAAACAAAACCCTAGATCTTATAAAGAATAATTTCCTTAAGGCAGGAGGAGTTTAAAAAATGATAAAATTAATGGAACACCTACAAAGTAACAGAAAAAAAGATTGAGATTGTCAAATTATAAAGAATTATTCTGATAGCAATATATACAACTTCCTTCCTTAGAAATACTGAGGAAATTAGAAATTTGTCCTATAGCACAAAACCCCAACTATTTTCACTTACTCAATGAAATTTATTTTCTGAAAAGTTGAAGAAATATTCAATAGACAGACTGCAAGTAAAAACCACTTTATGTTAACACTCTATGAAAAACAATTAAAAAAACCCCACACTGTCACAATTGACATTTGTCTACAAAAGAAGCTACTTTACCATATTTCAGCTAAGATAGAAGCTGGCAGTCCTGACTGTAAGAAAAAGGTACGTGCTTGATCACCTGAAAGTAATAAAAACAAAAGCCAAGCAGCGTATTAGAGGATGGAATTATTCCAATATATCTGCATAACAGGCAACAATGTTGATTGTAAATAATGTTATTGATTTATAATTTTAATTCCAATCATCAGAAAATATATTAAACAGACGTAAGAGTCATTATTCTTTTATTTTATATTTTTTGGTAACCTTTTTTATTGGGGTAAGTTTTTAATACTATATATGATTTAGCGGTACTTATATTACTTTAATGAGACTTAGATTTTTTTTAAACAAAAAAGTCACAACCTAAGCTATACTCAGCTATCAGTCATGAAAGATTACATCTTTCACCTTGTTTCATCACAATAATTGGAGGCTTAATTGATAATACTTTTATTTAATAAAACTTAAGAGTTAAAAACGCTATTCCCAAGAACGGTTCTAAATAAAAAATACGCGGATTGGAAGAGAGAGCCCTCCAGGGGTCTCCCGCAAAGCCGTGTCTTACTTTAAATGCCAGGACTAGGAGGCCCTCGCTGCTCCCTACTTGGATCGTTTCTCAGAATTGGGTTTGCAGTGAGAGATGAGATAATGGCTCTCTCTGGGACAAAGAACAAGCTTGCTCACCGCTTGCTAAAAAGTGGCAGTGCTGCTCTGGGCTTCTCTGGGCTCTCTGCACCAGCCCCTGGGAGCTCAGGAGACAAAAGCACCCCAAGCTCATGCTACAGGCTACGCCTCTGTCTCTACCCAGGAGTGTCAGGACTTCCGATTAACTTCTAAGTATGGTCATCAAATCCCAGTCCCCAGACTAGCTACAGGAGCTACTGTTATTTTTACACACACACACACACACACACACACACACACACACACACACACACACACACACACACACACACACACACACACACACACACACACACACACACACACACAACATTAAACTATAAAAGTTATGAGGATGGATACCAAAGTCAGATTTCAAAGCCCAGATCAACACCAACCATCATTATCTCTGTGACCTTACATAAATGTCACAACATCTCTAAGTTTCAGTTTCACCATGGATAAATACAGACACCTGCAACTACCTCACAGGGTTGTTGCGAAAGTTAAATGAGATAATGCATTCAGTACAGCATGTGCCATGGAGTACAGATTAGGTCAGTATTTAGCTACTCAAGCTTACTATAAATACAGCACTCAGGTGATTTGGTATAGGAAAAAAAGTTTCAATTATAAAAAAAAAAAAATTGAAAGACATAATTAAAAATTAATCCTCTTTGGATGTGGAGGGTTTTTGGGGGGGTGGGGAAAACTTGGGATATAGCCTCTCAAAGACAGAGAATTAACATTACAAAAGCAGGTTCCTGAAAAAAAATTCTAGATATCCTCAAGGAAATGAAACTGATATTAATACTGATCATTACGTTAATAATTGGCAAAACATATTAAGAGCACATTGACAAATTTCGGGAGGGGAAGTATCAATTACATAAGAAATAAATTAGGAATTTTCTAAAAACAATGCTAAAATGTGAAACTTGTTATTTAAATCTTAAATTATTAAGTAGGGTCAAGAAAAGATCTTCCAGGGCCTCCCTCGTGGTGCAAGGGGTTAAGTCTCAGCACTATGAAGCTATCCGAAGCCACTGCAGCACGAGTTCGATCCCTACCTGGGAGCTTCCCACACTGCACAGCTCCCACACGGTGCAGCAGGCCCCTCCTGTCTCGCCCGCTCCTCCCCTCAGCAGTTTATTTCAGTAGATCCACTTTTCTGCTCCCCACTCTGTCTCTGGTGAATCCTCTCACCCTCACACCTCTGCTCTACACCCCAGCTCTTGTATGCATAAATAAATCAATCTTAAAAAAAAAAAGAGATCTTGGGGCCTCCCCGGTGGTGCAGCGGTTGAGCACTGCGCTGTGGAGCTGTTGGCCGCGAGCGATGCCGGTTCGACGCCCAGCTGGGGAGAATCCCACATGGTGCGGCAGACCTCTCCTGCCTCGCTGGCTGCTCCCCTCAGCAGTGTGTTTCTGATCCGCCTGTTCTGCTCCCCACTCTGTCTCTGGTGAACCCTCTCGCCGCCCCGTGCCTCTGGCCTGTACCCCAGCTTGTATACATAAATAATAAAATTCTTTAAAAAAAAAAAAAGAGATCTTCCATATGCCAAATTCAAAATCACAATTTAAAATTAGTAAAATAAGCAAGCCACTTTTTTAAATTCTAGAATTCTGATGGATATGAATCTTCCTAATAAATTTGATGGCAGGTCAAATTAAAACAAATTCTAAAATGTAACATGAAAGGAGTATAAATAAGGCACAAATAAAATACAAACACAAACCGGTTATATAACCTCCGGAGGGTTTGAGGCTATCAAATTGCTTGTCATGCTTAGTCCGTTCTTCGGAGGTAATAGCCCACATATTTGGCCCTCCTAAAACACAAGACAAAAAAATTAGTGTTTATATGAGAATGCGCAAAATACAATCTTAAAATACAAATATGATCACAAGGATTCATCTAATGGCAGTATCTGACACGTGAGGGAGGAGGGCAAAGCTCCACCAGTCACACACGGCATCACACAGCCCAGCCCTGAGGCTCTCCCCTCAGAAGCCCAATTAACATCCATCGAAAAACTACCGCACAGCACCCACGGAAATGGGCAACAAGCTACATTCCGGAAATAAAACAACAAGAAAATCTCCTCATCCTCAAGAGTGGGAATCCTTACTCTCAAAAACAAACACAAGTGTTTATAGTGTTGACCTGTTTAGAATCAACCCAATGCAGAAACACAACACAAAAAGCTGAGACGCACTGAGAATGAGCTAACAGGAAAGGTGTGACTGACCCAGGCAGAGCCCCGAAGCTTGAGTTCTGCCAGCTGAAGGGCATTTCACAGAGAAAGGGCCCAGCAGAGCAGTCAGGCATGGGCAGGAGGCGCTAAGTGTCCCAGGTAGGACAGTAACTAAAGCACCACACGGGTGTGAGAAAGTGGCAAGAAATAGGTAGACAGATTTCATTCTAAAGGGTCTTAAATACCATCCTCAAGAGTCTCACCTTTACCCGGGAATTATAGGAGACTCTAGTAACTTTTAAAATAGTCTTCTGCATTCGGAGTCATTTTAGTTTTATGGAGAAGCTGCAAGGAGAGGACTGACCTCCCATACTCAGGTACCTCAATTTCCATTATATTAACAATTTACATGACCATGGCACAAATAAACAAACACTGGTAAACTACTGCTAGTTAAACTAAATATCCCGACCAACAGAGCTGGTTGGTAAACCCCAACAAACTTGGACTCTGGGTCTAGAGACAGCATAAGGCGTTGTGACTGAGTATTCCACCAACTGGAGCCTTTGGCCCAGGGAAGTAACCTGCTTCCAGCTTTGAGGCCCAAATGCTGACCTGGGAGGCCTCAACTGACTCTCCAGTCTGACAGTCCTATTTTTGGATGGGTCACCTTGAGTTCTAGAACTAATTAGGTAAGGAGACCCCAGCCTTGCCCATCAAATGAAAATATTTTATTCAAGAACACTGACAGCCTGGTCCTAAGAGCATCTACACTTCATATGAAAAAGCAGAGCTTCTACTCCACTGTCTGAAGCACAGCAACCAGAGCAAAGCTCACCAAGCCCCCTCTGCATGCTTGGGCCTGTCCATCGCTGGCTCAGAGAAGCTGAAGCCAGCGGGTGTACACGTGCAGCTGTGATCTGTTCCGTCTCAGGGCTGCTCAGCCTCAGAGATATGCAGAACCAAAAGCAAACACGGGCATTCTGTTCAGTGGGCAGGACTCAGATTCTTGGGCTGTTGCCAGCAGCCCAGCTGTTTGCTTTACCATTTGGAAAATTACAAACGACAGATTAAAGACACCCTTTGGAGGATGCAAACTGAAAACAAATTTTAATTGCTAATTGAATGGTCTGGGTCATTTTTGGAGATAACCGTGGTAAGGGCCCATTCTCTGATTTAGACTGAATTTAAGCTACTGATGAAGTCTAATGCTAGGTTTCTGACTGCGTACTAGATGTGTGTGTGTGTGTGTGTGTGTGTGTGTGTGTGTGTGTGTGTGTGTGTGTGTGTGTGTCTCTCTCTCTCTCTCTCTCACCGCATGAGGCAGTGTCCCCTTTGGCTCTTGGCAGACTAATTACATCAAACCTTTAACCCCCGTCTCTCACACGACCTGTGGTGCTTCAAACTGCTGACACTTCCAGCTTACCAACCAGTCCGTGAAGTTCATATTACTGTGGCCTCTGAAACTAGCACGTCCTAGCTGCAGCTCTCTGAACCATTCATACTCTGACCTTGACATATCACTTAGCATAACAGTTACTCAACAATGCACTGATGTCTGGCTCTATTTCTACCACCTCCTCCTAATCCACACTCATTAAAATAAGACAGTTTGGCCATTGGAATGTGGCTGCACCAGAAAGGAATCAGCATTACTTCTTGGCTGCTTCCTGGCTAATGATTAGGACTGTAGGTCATAGGGGACACAGTGACCTACTATGAAAATTCAGGGTCTGTCCTGACCATTCTTAGACAGATGCATCTTTCTTTCTCCTAACGGCAACTGCGGGCAGGCCCGGTTGGTACACCCTCCAGATGGCAGCTTAGCTAAAAAGGAACCTAGATGATTCAAAGCAACTTCTGGTAAGGGTTTACAAAAATGTCCCTTTCCCTCTTGCATCTAGCCCTTCAGGATCACTAGAAAACAGCGAAGTTGTGACAATATGGAATACCCAGATTTTGTGGAGACCCACAACCCAGAATGTGAGGGGGAAACACCTTAAGCCAGAGGATATTCTTTCAGAATTGTCCCTGGAGGCTTCATCCCCAAGGAAAATGCCTGCTGTGGCTCTCCCGAACTCTTGGGAGCACCTTAAATGTAAATGACTGAGTGCTGAGTCTGCACTGCCAACAAGATGCCCTGTCTTAGGCAGGCCCCAGGTGCCTGGGCCCTGGGGGCATGGATGTCTCTGTGTTCCCGTCCCTCCACCCTGTGACTCCGAACCCCTCCTTGAGTTGGCTGGTCTTGGCAAGGACTTTCCAGCTGCTTGCCCTGTAGGGGGAGGAGCAATACCTCTACTTGTTTGGTATAGGTGGGAGGCCTGAGGTTTCCTCCCTCAGTGGTACAGGCTTTTCTTCTACCCTTACCCTGGCAGCACAGTACCTCTGCCTTAGTCCCTGGGGTAGATCTTTGTGGACCCTCTCCCAGTGGTGTAAACCTTTTGCTTACTAGAATAAAAAGGCTGCAAGGAAATGCATGGTGCTCTGTGCAGATCCCGACAGCTGCCTGTGACACTGACGTGGTCTTTTGCACGGTCCCCAGTCTCTCCGGTGGGCCCCAGGCTGATGCCCACAGGAAACAGCTTGCGAGTAAGTACAAGCTCCCCTTGTGTCTGCGATGTCCAGCTACTCCAGACTGGCATGCTAGCCCTCACTTGTCTTTTGGCACTTCATTAAACTTCTAACTGATTTCTGCAACAAATTCCCCAGTTTACTGAGAGCAGTATTTGCATCCATAGAGTGACACTGAATTCTATGGAAAACAACTCTTAGTGCATTGGTGAAATCAGAGAAATCCTCTGATCTGCTGTCAGCCCTATGTCTCAATCTGGATTCCAGCCTTCTTTACTATAGAGTTCTACTAAAAATGTCAGTCCATCTATACAGAAGACTTGACCTTAAAGAAAAATGGTTTACAAAACCTGAAATGTCTGAAGTTTTCTTAAACTACAAAAAACAGTAATTTTAGGATCTTTGCCATTTGCTTTGAAAATAAGACCCAGTCTCTCAACTTTCTGCCATCCCCAGCTACATCTTTACCCACCTCCTCTCACAGTTAAACAGCAGCAGTGGAATCGAGAGGAGGTTCGGTTCCTGTAAGTGTGTTAACTAGTTTTGTGATTTAGGCTGGTTTTTAACCCTCCTCACCCTTTACTTCTGTACCTCTAAGTCATTCTAACAACAGTGTATGGAAAGGTGCTTTCAAAGTCCCAAGGATGTTGCAGGCAATACCTGAGCAGCTGAGTCCTACACCAGAGAGGCTTTCCTCAACCATGGCTAAATCACCTGGGGAACTGGGGGCGGGGCGTGAGGAGTTATTCCAGCAGACCAATTAAACCAGGAGTCTCTGGGGGATAAGATAGAGGCTTCATAATTTCTAGAAAGCTCTCTAGGTAATTCTAATGTGCAGCCAGAGTGGAGAACCACTGTCCTTACAAACCAAGGTTGCACACGGCCTCTTCATTCTATCCCTCTGCTACCTGTTCTATTCCACCTCTACCCTTCCAGCAACTCTGGAGAGAAGCATACAGAGCGGCCCAAAGACAGCATATGAGGGCTGTCACAGCGAATGATCCAGCATCTTACAAACTTTATTCTCCTAAGGATGACAGATATATCCTTACCCCCTTCACATTTTCCCACAGAGCTAGATCTTTTCTCAATCCCCTTTAGCTTACTGCCCTCTCAACTCTTGACCAACTACCTTTCTATCATTTATTAATATTTCTACGCAACCTACTCTATCATTTATTTCCAAAGTCTAACAACATTAGCAGAATAATAGCATTGTTCAGTAGAAGCAGCAACTACTATTTATTGAGTATTACTATATGCCAGGAACCATGTTAAGTATATTACCATCACATTTAATTTTTATAACTCCGTGGGCTTTGTTTCAGAAGTATTACAGATGAGAAAAACCAAACCAAAGGAGGTGAAATAACTTCCCGAGGTTTGTGCTGTTAGCTACCATACCAGACAGCCTCTCCAATAAACTCTGATATTATAATTTACCAGTGTTAGTTATTTAAAAATGCTAAGAAGGGCCTCCCTCGTGGCGCAACAGGTTAAGTCTCAGCACTATAAAGCTAACCAGAGCCAGTGCAGCACGAGTTTGATACCCGGACAAGGGAGCTTCCCACATGGCACAGCAGACCTCTCCTGTCTCGCCCGCTGCTCCCCTCAGCAGTGTGTTTCGGTTGATCTGCCTGTTCTGCTTCCCACTCTGTCTCTGGTGAATCCTCTCACTGCAACCTCCCTGCCCCCCCCCCCCCCGCCTCTGGCCTACACCCCAGCTTGTTTGCATAAATATAAATAAATCTTAAAAAAATAATAAAAATGCTAAGAAGCAAAATAAAAAGGAGATGAGTCTAAATTGACTATTTGAATATAAAAATATGGGTCTCTTTTACATGTTAAAGGAACCGAATCTTCCCCTGGAATAATGTACCTTAAAAGTTTTTTTGAACAATGATTATATAGCAAATAGGTTGGGGAGAAAGTGATACTACTATAAATTTACTTAAAATTTAATGAGAATAAATAATAAAAAATAAAAACCAAAGATAAAAAGAAGGGAAGATGCTAACATAGCCCTATCTCCAAAATGTCAATCCTCATGAATCCATACACATAACATTCTCTTTCTCACCAGGTGACCAGTGTTCCCTTTACTTGGTCCACTATCCAAATCATCTTCTTCCATTTCAAACTTTCTCTTTCAAGATCCAGAGCAGCTGTTATTTCCTCCAGGAGGTCCCTGACACCTGCAAGTCAAATTAATTACTTCCTCCTCTAGATCTGCAAGACTTCTTCATGCTTCTACAGACTACTCAGAAAGGTGTGTAATTGTTTTCTATCCATCTCTTCTACAGACAATGAGCCCGTGGTGGGCAGGAGCTTTGTGTGTTTATCTTTCTATGCCCAGAACCAGCGGGAGACCCAGCAGAGCGCCAACACTTAATAATGACTGGTGAATAAATGTCTGGTTGAATAAAAGAGGGAGCTGAGAAAAAGACGAGAGGCAAGATCAGGACTTGAGAAACACAAAAGTTGCTTACAAATCTATCTGTTGTCCATCCTTCACAGCTGGTTACACCCATCCTCTAAGGAGGGCTTTTAAAGCTCTACATATTCCACACAGCTAATGAGCTTCTACACTTCACTTTAGAAAGCCTTTTCAGCTTACCTCAACTTCTACAAATAAGAAATCAGACACGTTTAGGTCTACAAACTCATGCAAATTTGCAATAAAAATCTGCCTTACAAAGTTGTTTCCAGGAATGTAATCACTGAAAATAGGTCCACAATACAATTTTAAACACTAAGATGGATTTAACAAATATTTCTTAGCCATAAATAACTAGATTTAAAAAAATCTCTAAACATCCCTTTTTAAAGAAAAGTTTTAGGACTGGAGTTAAACATGAAGAAACGGTATGTTGGGGGATTTCTGGGCTTTGGTAGTGGGTGTGGCATGGTAACAGCACTTGCAGAGGTGTGAGTCTACAGTCCTAAATCATACACAATGTCGTACATCAAAGGTACCTCAATAAACATAATTAAAAATAATAAACAGATGTACTGAAGAAGGCAGGCCTGAAAATAGCTAAAACTACACACTTTCTAAATAAAGAAATACCACATGCCTAGCAAAAACCTAGGTGGCTTATCAGTTTATTATAAAATAAAGTAACCTATCACAATTCTTATGATGAGGAAAGCAAGTAGTGTGGCTATAGAACTAACTTACTACTGTATGATTTTAGAAAAATGATGATTAAAAAATAACATGAACAAAGAATGATAAAGATGGAAGTAGCTCCCTTTGGCGGGGGGGGGGGGGGCGCTAACTATTCCAGGACATTTATATGCAGTAATTCATTGACTCCCATGCTACCCTATATATTAGGTACTATTATTACCCCCTTTTTAAAGGTGAGGAAACTAACTGACAGGAGTAAAGTAACTTGCTCAAAGTCACACAACTCAACAGTGGCAGAGCTGAGGGAGAGTCCGGGCAGCCTGAACTCTGCATGTATGTGGTCTCCCAGTAAATATGGGTAGGAGGCGCATGCCCTCTGCAATCCAGCTGCCCTCTCTATAAACTAGCTAGACTATCTAGCTCCATGAGGTTGCTGTAAATATTACATGTAGTATGTAATCATCTACAAGCTATTAGTTTGGCAAAATAGGAATATTCAACTCAATAAGATTATCCACTCAAAAAAATGGGCAAAAAGTTTGAACAGACATATTGAAGATGTGCCAAGTAAAAACTTGACAAGATGTTCAATATCAGATCACCAAGGAAATGCATACAAAATCACAATAAGACACTACTACGTGCCTGTTTGAATTTTTTTTTTTAACCACTGGCAAGGATGCCAAGCAACTGAAAGTTTCACACTGTTGGTGGGAAAACAAAATGAGACAATTTAAATACTCAACTCTTCATAAAGTTAACATATACATTTACCTTAGAACTCAGCAATAAACTCTTGAGTATTTATTTACCCAAGAGAAATGATCTATTTCTAGACAAAAATCTGTCCTGATGGTTACATCAGCTTTAGACATTATAGCCAAAATCTGAAAATAAGCTAACTGTCTTTTGCAGATGAATGGACAAATAAATACATTTACAGAATGGAATACTATTTGGTAATTAAAGAGGAAGATGCATCTAACAACACAGATGGATCATGAAAGAATTTTGTTAAGTGAAAGCAGCCAGCCATAAAAGGCTACTATTGTGTATTCTATTCAGATGACATGCTGGAAAGCCAAACTAGCGGGACAGAAATCTCATCAGAGGTGAAGGTGGGGTAAAGGCACACAGGGGACCTTTCAGATGATGGAAATGTTCAATATCCTGATTTACATGACTGTATTCATGTGTCAAAACTCATCAACCTGTATACTTAAAAAATGATGAACTATACCCTCAATCATCCAACTTAAAAATAAAGCAAAGTAAAAATATGAAGTATCTAATACATGCCTGCCACATAAAGGGTGCTCAATAAATTAGTTTCCTTACTCTACCCAGTCTCAGGAAACAACATAATTAAGAAGTCAGAGCATTAATTTTTTTCCCAGATTCTTCTTAGGGTAAAGATACTCTTGACAGATAATACTACATGTGGGGCTTTTCAGTCAGGACCTCAGACTAGGTTTGGACAGTCTGTTAGGATAACTTGAGTTACTCTAACCTGCACCATGGACATCCCCAGGTGGTGACAGATGCTCTCCGAGGCCTCCATGGAGTTCAACACAGCAGAGGAATGGCTGCTGTCAACTCGATCACATGGCCATGCATTCTTTCAGGCCATGAACTCACGAGCTTTCTTTGGCTACCTGTCTTTATAGTGGCCAACTCAACCTATCTGATAACGTTTAGTGCTTAGCTCCACGTGACTCCGACCGGCTACCCTAATACCTTTACATACATTCAACAAACATACATGGGCACCAATGTGTGTAAGGACTAAGGGAGTACAGAGATGAATAAAATAACCCCCTTCAAGTGGCTGACCCTTTCTAACATTTAAGTGACTCCATTAGCCAAACAAGTCATAATCAACAATCATGATTAAATACTCTTTAACAAAATAATAAAGAATCCAGTAAGTGTCATTCTAACGTATTATGAAAAGGAGTAATTTTACAGCAGTGTATGTGGACACCTCCCCCCAAAAGCTGATATTAATACATATAGTATTAAGATACTAAGAATTTATTTTTACAAAAAGGAAATTTTACATAGAAATAAGAAAACTAGGACTAAATCTACATCAAACCCAGTTCTGGCTTTCTTATTTAAAATATATACTAGGGCCTCCCTGATGGCACAGGGATTAAAGTCTCAGTGCTATCAAGTTACTGCCAGCCACTGCTGCATGAGTTTGATCCCCAGCCAGGGAGTTAACCCACATGGCACAGGAGACCTCTCCTGTCTTGCCTTCAGCAGTGTATCTCAGTAAATCTGACTGTTCTGCTCCCTACTCTGTCTCTGGTGAATCCTCTCATCCCCCTGTACCTCTGGCCTGCATACCAGTTCTTCTACGCAAAAATAATAAATCCTTTAAAAAAGAAAGCACTCAACCTTTAAAAAAATAAAATATATAGTAGAGAACCTTTGAGAGAGTTTATTTTTAAACTCTCAAGTAAAACATTTTCCAAAGTTAACCTATATTTATTTGTAAACCTTATAAAAATTAGGAAAACCTAAGTTTTGGGGTTGTTTACTATTTCCTTAAAAAGCCAACAACCTTTGTACATTATCTGACAACCACTTTAGAAATGTATTAAAATTCCACCCACTTCCCCCTACTCATCACTGAATTGAGAATGTGGGATTTTCAGATTTCTGTTGCTAATTCTCATCACTTCACCTACTGGCTCTGTCAAGCATGTTCTTAAAATACATATTCAGCAAACGTAACATCGAAGATAGGCTAGATCCCATGCAGTAAGCAGTGTAATCCCTATTTTGCATATACAGCTGTACACAGACACGCGTACATGTATGTGTATATGTCCATGTATACACACACACCTACACACAGTTAAGTCACACAGCTGGGCAGTAGCACAGAATATTCTATCACATAACTTTGAATGTACATGATTCAAGCATGTTACTTCCCATTTATATGACGTGAAATTAAATTTCAGAGATACTCTTCATAGGTACATGTATCTGGTTCTAAATAACAGTCAAACATATGCTGACTTACCACTAACTGGACTCTCTAAACACAAATGGAACACTGATCTAGACAGGACTAGTTTCAACTGTGGGGACAGATAATAAATGCTTGGGTGGTTATAAATGTAGTATAGCACTGTATCATTCTACAGGTGTAATGTTTAACAAAAATTTCTTAATTACACATTTGAAAAGAATAACAAGCTCTAAAATTCCTAAAAAGATACAAAACTCTGAAAATAAAATTGTATTTTATTCTCTAAAGCTACTAGCTGTCCCTGTTCTCTCCTTCCGCTTCTTTCTTCCCTCCGGACAGTCACCGTCACGGGTTCAAAACGTTTTCCTCGTTTAGTCAGTCTTGAGTATCTCCAAATTTTGAGGCTGAAACAAGTTATATTACACCACAAAATAAACTGGTAGTAACAGGTATTTGAAGTAGCCTATTGCTATTACCCAATGGCTTGTATTATTAGGCTCTCTGTATTTATAATTTCATTAAATTTTTGAAAACAAAGAGCAAGCCTACTATTATTAAAGATGGCTTTAGCAAGGATGATTCTACTGGTGCAGGAGACACCAGAAGTAGAGTGACAAGTAGTAAATATGATGTGCTGGTCTTTCCTAGCTCTGTTAAGGACATGGGAAGTGAAAAGTCAAAAAGACTAAAAAAAAGAGTATCTGTCCAACAGAACAGCCTGAAATGATGTATATGTTCTTGAATGTACATGTCCACTACACAGTAGCCATTCGCCACATGTGGCTCTGGGCACTTGAAATGTGACAGTGCAACTGATGAACTGAGTCTTTTATTTTATTTTTATTAATTGAAACTGAAATTAAAATACTAGCCAGTGAAGCTCTCTGAAGTTCAAAGAAATCTAGAAAGCCCACTTAGACCAGGGATGATGAAGCAGAGAGAGCAAATCTGAGGAATATGTCAGAAGCATTTAGGCAAATAGCTTGGTCTAGAGCACAAATTCCAAGAATGTTAGACATCAAGAAAAAATTTAACACAATCTGTAACTGAGAATTTACTAGAGGAGCAAGTGCTGCTTTTGAAGATTTTGTGCTACAAATGGATGCCTAGTTCAAAAAGACCTTAAACTCTGGCTTGAACTGACATTAGCTACAAACAAGATGATCTCTAATCTTCAACTATTTTATAACCTAAGTAGGAGGATACAACAGTCTACATTATGATCAATGCTTCAGAAGTCTTAAAAAATTATTACCTCTCTTCCTCGATACTCCTGTTAGTTGCCCGATATTTTTGACAATTATTCAAGTAATAATTTTTTGTTATTAAACATTTTGTTTGCTTCCATCTAGCATTATTTCTTTAGCTCTAATGCAATGGGCTACAAAACAGATACCTAAGTGCTTAAGGAAAGAGACAGAAAAGATTGGGACTGCCACTGCTTTCTTTTATGTTCACTTTGTTTATTAACTGCCTTTATGGTGGTTGAAGTCTGTAATGTAAACTATGTGTTTACTGCAGACTCCATTGCATGGGGCATAGAAATTCTCACATTTTGGTAGAGTATGTTACCACTACTATATTACCCTGATTTTACACTTATGTTTAACACATTATGGAAAAAAATACTATTTAGTTTAAAAAGTTATCTGTGGCATCAAATAATCTTCATAATCCCACATTACTCCCACAATAAAAGCAAAGAAAAATTCCTTTTTTCATATTAATTCATAAATAAGAGTTCTGAAAAAGCAGTAAAACAATTCTTATCTCAAGTCCCTCTTTAAGCAACAGAATCCCACACCTTAGAATTTTTGCTTTTTATTCAAATAATTTATTTTCCCAAAACTTTTCTCAATTTCAGAAAGTCAATCCAAGTCTTAAGACTTTATATATATAACATGGATGTACTGATTTGACCTTAAAACTGAAACCTTAAAAAAAAAAAAGATAATGCTAAGTGGGAACATTAGAACAGAATTGTTTTGTAAATATGGTGAAATCACTGGTGATTCTTCTCTCTTCCCCCCCCCCATGTTCTTTAATACTGTTTTCAATTTAAATGTTAAAGAATTATTAACTATTCTATTTCCTTACACTTAGAGTTAGCTAATATAATTTATCTCAAACTTAAGAACACACCACTTTTTTTACAATACAGGAAATTTAAAATCTACATCTTAGATTTCTTTACAGATTTAGAAATATAATACAGTCTCAATTCTAAATAACATACACAATAAGCTAGGACTTATGGGAAGGTGGTTAAATTTTATTTGGAAAAAAATTAAAACCACAATCAGGTGAAAAAAAACTTTAAAATTTTTATTATTGAAATGACCTAAATATTTTCTTTTAAAATGTTTAATATGTTGAAAATGTTTCACACTGAACAATGCCCAGTGTGTAGGCATATATAATCTTTTATAAATGAAAAACTTAAACTAGTTTTATGTGTATTACTAAGTGAATATTGTTTAATCAGTTTGCAATCATCTCATGCTATCCAAAACACCTTTAAAATTCTTCATGGCACAACACTCTGGCTTTGTACTCTAGCTTTATATACATCAAACACCATTTACTTTTAGGTTATTTTTAACTGCTCAAAGGCAAGCACACATTCCAGATGATACTGCAGAACAGGCTTATACTGAGTCCTGGCATTTACTGCATAATATGTTAACAGAAGATACATGCAGTGTTCTGAAATGAACTATCAAAACATCTGCAACGATGATACTTTAAGTTTTGCATTTATAAGCTTAAGGGAAAATAAACCAATATTTTATTTCCACCCCCCCCAAAAAAAACCACACCCATAAACTCTTAATTATGCCACATGCACAAAGCTGCTTACCATTCATAGCGGTGGGAAACTGAGCCATCATGGTTCTAAATTTTTCTTGCTAGCTTTCAGCCATCTGCAACATGAAAACATCGCGCCATTAATAATACAACAAGGGCAGATCACAGCTTAGCGCACCCGCCATGCAGTGGGAATGTCTGTCCCCTTCGGCTCACACTTTCAACAGAAAACAATGCAGAGCTTCTGCTGCTGCTGAACAGGCAGAATTTACATCTGGGGAAGGGTAGGAGATTTTGTTGGGTAATCATGTATCTTTAAAAGCAATCATTTAAAAGAAAAGCATTCCCATATTTAAATAGCAAATACTGAATTTTAAAAAAAGACACCTTGGCATGGACTAATATTCATGTAGAAATTAGTCTGGGAGAGAGGAAAGGTTTTTATAAATAGGCAAGAATTTATTTCAGAGAAAACCAACTGCATAAATTAAGTATACAATAATCACATGAAAACCCATAATACTCTTTTTTAAAAAAGAATCCCCAAACAAGAAAATATCCAAAGTAAATGCAGCATGGCTATTTGATCAAAAAGTACGGGTCTTTAAACATGGGTCTAAAAGTAACAATTAAAATATAGGTTTACTTAAATCTAACTAAATGTGCTGGACATGCACTCTGCATTAGTGGTTTTACAGTCTTAAACATAATCTAGTACACTTATTGACACACAGACAGTGTTCAATAAATGGCTCATTTGCAAACACCCAAGAGGGTGCAATATAATTTCAAGCCCTGAATTCTTTATTTTACCATGAGTAAATTCACAGTTCAAAATTTGTGCCATGAATCTTAAAGGCAGGATCAGTTAGAGAGAGAGAGAGAAGTCACAGAAAATTTACAGTAATGTATTTACTAATTAAAACCATGGGTTATAATATTGCAGGAAAACACTACATACTAAAAGACCACTCAAAAAGTAATTCATCTATTTATCTAAATCATTTAAATATTAGTATTTTTAGAAGCCCGAGGGAAAATGTTTGCACAAGCCATTTGAGCCAATAAGGCATAAGAGCTGCACCCTGGGAGGTGCCACCAGAGCAGCTGGCTGCTGCCAGGAGTGGGACCTGGCAGCCTGTGCGAGCTCAGTGTACTCCAAGAAGAACACAACTGTACCAGTTGTGTAACAGCCACCCAAAGGGGTCACCACAATTGTCTCTAATGATAACCTGACAGAGACATCCAATTTACCCCAGGAAAATTAATAGCCAGGAAAACAAACAGCTGCTTTTCTCCTATAAAGTGAACTGTGTTATCTGAATTTTGACCTGATCACTGTGTGCCGGGCAAAGGGAGGGAACGGTGCTGCAAATGCAGATGTTGGCATCAGGCATGGACAGTCCGATGCTTCTACCTACATGGCAGGATAGGTGAGGACTGGGCACTGGGGATGGGTAGACACTCCGTAATGCTTTGGATGGCACTGCCAATTGTACTCTTTTGACTCCCAGCCTTTCTGTTTTACCACTATTGCCATTTTCCCTCCCAAAGTGTATATTCTTTCTTTAGATATTAATAAGTTTGACTACAGTGGAGTTTTAAATCTGCTATCACTCATAGTCTTCTCATGTACAAGTTGATTTCCTTCAATCCTTTCTCATAAGGTAAACTCCAGATATTGGAGTTGTTTACTATATAGAAAAATAATCTCTCAACTATGATGGGGTGGTCAAGAACTCCTTTTGTGGTTAACCTTTAAGGACGAATAAAAAATAATTATAATGTTCATAAAGTAACTATAATGTTAAGAATCTGTGCTGACAAGGATTTTTACAACTGTAAGGAAGGGAATATAGACTTCATTCACTAAGACGTAGCAAAAACAAGTTTAATGTAGGGAGTCAGAGAAGAAATGAGACAGATAGGCAACAATCTAGCCAATGGCAATAGGAATAAAGAAAATGGGATAAAGAGGAGAAACAATGGTGGGTTCAAACTAAATAGAATCCAGGGACTGTAAATATGAGGGAATCTGGAGTAAAAGGAATCAAAGTGATGAGTCAAAATTACAGTTTGTGAAACTTGGGGAATTTTGGTGTCACCACCTAAAAAAATATTGAACACAGAAGGAAGTATCACGAAATTACATTATGACTACCACTTCCTCAAATATAAATTCTACAAACGTGTACATTTTTACTTCCCCAATTTTAAATTATCATAAGTAATGTAAAACCAAAATAAGTTCTATATCTTCAAAGAAACTACCTACAGATATGCAGTAGCAAAGGCACCTGATTTTATTAGATTTCTGTTGGTAAGGCAGACAATTTTAAAATGTGGGAGAAAATACCCCAAAAGATTTTATACACAATGTACTTAACAACTGCATACCATCATGTGAATTACCAAAGATGGCTGACTAGCAGAGACAGAAGACTTAACAAAAGCAAATAAGGAATAGGATTTTACAGTCACTAAGACTTAATCAGTTAGATCTATCTGGCTAGTCATCCTATATTCTGTGAATCAATAGAATGCCACAGTTATAGACCTGCAGTAAAACCAAGGAATGCATCAAATGATTTAATGTGAAGGGAAAATAAATCCTTTCAATGACACCGAAGGCATTACAGAATCTTCTTCACCTGGCACACAGGATTTAGCCATCCATGACTGCAGGTAGCATGCATATAGATATATAGAGAGACAGAGAGATAGAGAGATAGATAGATAAAGGGTAGCATATATATGTGTGTGTGTATATATGTATATATGTGTATATATGTATATATATGTATATATACATATATATGTATGTATGTGTATATATGTATATACACATGCATACATATATACATACACATACATATATGTATATATGTATATGTATATATATACACACACACACATATAAAACATCTGATTGGCTGTGGTACAAATCTGAATATGGTAGCATAATTTGTTGGAACCAGTAAGTTTTTAAAGCATACCATTTCGTATCTGTTACATTTATATAAATTCTCTCTGTGCTGTTGTAGAATAATTACCTCATGCTAAACAATTATACAATCAAAGTAGTACAAAGAAATAACAATTGAAAATGTAAAAAATGCAGATATATTTTATTTTACATTTAAAAAACCAACTTTTAGTTTATGTCATCATAATTTACCATTATTCATATGATATACCTTTATCAATCATCTCCTCTGTGTCATGCCTAATGCTCATTGAGAATCTAATACGTACAAGGAACTTGTAGACTAGTCTACCAGATGCCAGATACTGCCAGACACTTTGATAATACTAATAAACCCTGCAAGGCAGATGCTAATGTATATATTTCATAGATGAGGAAACTGAAAGGTTAAAGTACCTGCCAAAAATTCACTAAGTGATGGCCAGGATGAGCCCAAACCTGTCTCAAGCCCATGCATTTCCTGTGAGCTTTATCTGTCTCTTCTACCCATGAATGTGGACCATAATTAATGATAAGTGGGGCACAGGTTCCAGCAATGTTTGTCTATTTGTAAAGGAGAAGAAAAACAAGCCAGAGATGCCTTCCAACACATAGTCCCACATCAGTCACATAAATAAATTAGGGAGTGCTAATTATTTCTTACCTCTTGGTATAACCTCTTTGAGGGCGATCAGCATCTCTGATGTTTGTTTCAGACATGCTGGAAGTCAGCATCCAAAAAATATGTAACTAGCTAGCACGCAATGATGGGCAATCTTGGCAGTTTGCAATTATCATGTAATTGGAACACTGTGTTAATTACCTATGGTTTAGAATATTCATGTGAAGATTTTCCTGCTCATTATGAATTAATGAAAAACTGCCATCGTTACCTTTTTAGAAGCCAAGAAAATAAGTGTGGTAGATAGCAGGCCTCAGACAAAGAAATAATTCAAATGCAATTTGGAGAGTGTGGAAAATATATTCACAGTAAGACAGAGAAGAAGAAGAAATGCTTGATTAGGAGCAGGAAAATCCTTTTTCTACAAAGGGTCGATAAAAACCTAAAAAGGGCGGGGGGAGGGTGTAGCCATTATAAGCAAAAAGTAGCTCAATTAGGGCTGAAGTTTATGTTTGCTTAGAAGCACAGAATTATAGAAGAATTACAATAATTATTTACTCCTAAACCCTCAATTTCCAAGATAGGAAAACTATGAGACTTGTACGAGCCCAAAATAGTGAGTCAGTAGCAAAGTCGGTCCTGGAAACATCACTTATGTCCATTGCTGTTTTTAAAAACTTCCCACCCTTCTGATGATACCACCTGGTATGATTATTAATTCCACAGATTCCCAAGCCCATCACCAGGAGACTGTGATCAGCAGGTCATTATATAATTTAGGGCATGAGCCTACTAAAGTGGTCTTCCTACCTCAAGACCCTTCCATGGAGTGCCTAGTTTTTTCCAAAATACTAACACTCTACTCCTGCTTAAATTCCTCCACTGATTATAAATTAAAGCCCACACCTCTTGGTATGAAATATAGTTTTCAATCTCACTATTTGACCACATTTATCTCTAGATACTTCCCCTTGACCAGATGACTTAAGTACACCTACCTTTTCTTGAAACAGCGCTTTTCCATTCTCCAGCCCTTTGTAATTGTCCCTGTCATCACATTTACTGCTTTCCTCTCATTCAACCCCAAACTCAAATGACAACTTTCTTGGAAAGACTTCCATCCTCCCAGCTAGTCAGTTATGGTATGTCCAAAACATCCCCCAGTAACTTCACAGCTTATGCTGTATTGCAATTTCACAGGTATACATGTTGTCTGTTGCAACTGTTCTGGGGAGAAACCATTTTTATTTACCTCTTTGTATGCCTAGTGCCTAAGCCACATCTCCCAGAGAGAATGCTCAATAAATACTTGCTGAACAAATGAATTGGATAAATGAGTAGCAAGGGTGGGGGGAGGGGGATAAAGCAAGGGAAGCATGAAGAGAGGCAATGCTGAATGGAATATGTAGAAGAGAAACGAGTAAGACAGCAGAATAGGTTCCAAACTATTTCCTTGAAACCCTTCAGGCATCAGAGAGTGGGTTTTAGAGCAAATTGTCCTTTATAACAAACCTCTTCTGTCACTTGATTTTTATTCTTTTATACATATTTCTTTTATATATATATTTTATACATATTTCTTTTATACATCTTAAATTCTGAAGGCTTTATATTGGGGTGATGAGGAAGGCTTGGTTTTTTCAATTATAATTCCAATCATGTTTGTTAAATGTTGATTGGTTTTAAAAAATTTGACTACGGGCCTGGCATCCCAAGGGAAGACAATGAGGTTCCTAAAGGTATCACTTATAAAACTTTCTCCAGTGTCTCCAGTGTCCCCACCACCGGGCAAGCACAGACTACTCTCAAAACTTGATCAGTTGGGGGACATCATCTGGAAAGCAAGGTCAGTTCTATGGGAGATTAGAGTGATGTTACCCATTTTATAGTATCCGCAGTAATGTGCAATTACGTGTTTTCCACACCTATTGCCATTTATCTATTCATTCTTTCATTCATTTATCAAATACAGTCACAGTAATAGAAAAGACCTGAACAATGCTATGAGAACCCAGAGAATAAAACTAACACTACATGGGAGGTAAGCCAAAAGGATGAAGTAATTCGCCAAAATCACACAACTTAAGAAACAAAGTAGGTCATGCTACTGATTTGGGGCAAGTCATGGAGAGCCACAACATGTTTGAAACACAGTGTATGTTCAAGACAGAGATCCAGATCCAGAGCTGGAATCACCAGGGACTGAAAATAGTTGTAGTGATATCGATAAATAACATTATCCAAGGAGAGCATATGTAAGAAACAAGAGAAGCAAATCCTTTAAGGGAAGATGAAGAGAAATCTGACAGCTTAGGAACTGAATTGGATTTGAGTGTCTTGAGAAACTAACACCAGTGATGAAGTGACTGTCTAATCCAGGTGGTGAGAATTTGAACTTGGGTAATGGAGAAGAGGCATTTCAGAGATAAAATGGACAGAATTTTCTGATCAGTAAAATGAGGAAGATGAAAGACAAGTATCACAAATGAATTTCTATCTTGGGCGACTATGGAGTGGTGCTATTAACCAAGACAGAAGCTCTAAAAAAGCAGGGATTTGGATTAGATTTGGGAGGTTAGCAATGAAATGTTCCACTTTGAGCATACCTAGTATAACATACCTACAAAGACCTCCAGGGAGTATATCCAAGAGATAGTAACAACTGTCTTCAAGCTAGAGACCCAGATTTGGTAGCCATCAGGGGTTGGGAAAAATTATATTCATGTCAATGAATGACCTTATCCATGAAAAACATCTATCTATAGGAAATGAGAACAACTGTGGTTGAGAAAGCGTGAAATCAGAATATAGTTAGTTATATAGCGTTAAGAGCGTCAAAGAAACAATGGTAATAACTGCCAATTGTCATGGTCCTAAGTGTCAGATGTCCCAGACATTAGTTTTGGCAATTTGCTGAGTGCTATTCCATAGTTAGTTGACCATAAAAGTCAAGTTGAAGAGGACTAGCAGTATATGAGAGGTGACGTGTAGGTGACTCAGGAAGCTGGAGGTTAAGGGAAAGGGGTCGAGGGGTGGGAGGAGAGAGAACAGGATCTAGGGAAGAGGCAAGTCAAAGGCTTTACTTTTTAGATAGAACAAAAGAGGGAAAGATTTAATTTCTAAAAGGGAGATGAAAAGGAGGCTTTCTAATGAAAGGTAGGGTCCAGAGAAAGCAGTGATTAGAAGACAGCTCCAGAATGTAAAATTAGAACCTAGTACAGACATTTCTGGCTCTGGGTGTAAAGGACAGGAAAGGCAGTAAAGACAGATGAAGATATACACACATCTGGAAGCATGATCTGATCTCCTGGGGCCCCTAGTACCTAAGCACAAATTTCCTCTTTGAGCCAAAAAAGAGATCACATACAAACCAATTTTCATGTGTTCATATTAGCTGATATCTCACATATCAAAACATTCATTAAGTCAATTAATGAGTGAGGAAAAAAACATTTTCATCAGAGGTTAACAGTAGGTGCCAAAGCAGATTGAAGCATGGTCTGGGAAAATAGGCAGTGACTTAGTCACATGAAACAGTGAAGAGCTATGAACAATGCAAGGAACTACAACAATGGTTGTAAGGTAAGTATTATGTTAATACCCAACTGATACAAAAGTAAATCAGCACAATTACTTTTGGGAAAGGAATTTGAAACATATTTACTTACAACCCACTTTATACCAAAAAGAATTACAGCTCCCACAAAAACACAAAATATAAAAACAAAAAGTAAATGGGCAAATGAAGGCAAATAGAAAATAAATGATCAGGGTACTCCAACTTTTGCACATGGATGACACTTTTTCATATTAAGTGTTGAAACAGAAAAGGAGTTTCGGCGTTCATGCTTCTGCATTGTTGTCCCTGAGTAGTCCCTTGGAAGTTTTAACATCTGGTTCACTATACCTGCTCTTACATTATTCCCATAGCAATTCCTGGTGATGTCATTCCAGACAAAAGATCCTATCCATATCCTGGCTCTAAATTTTTAATCGCCTGAATTTCAAAAATCTATCCACTATCCTATCTTAGACATCCATCCCAAGGCCTTGGTATTACCTATGAGAGCTGGCCCTCTGGGATTCATTTCAAGCCTCCCACTCTCCCTTCACCAGCACCTGTATCTCAGAAATCCACTCTCTCTACCTCCTAACTCCATTCATCAGCACTACCGGACCTACAAACTATTGGCCATATCAACCTTTCGCTGTTCCTTATTTTTCCTTATATGCTCACATTCCTTTCTTTATGTTCTAATAGCCCTTCTTATCTAAATTATATTATCACTGCCCACCATTAGAAGCATTTCATCGTATGTCAACTTCATTTTCCTCGCCCCCTAGAAACTACACATCTGGCAAATCCCAACCCTGACGAAGCCCAACTCTCTACTTATTCCACGGCTGGATAAATGAAGTTGCTGGCTGGTCTCACTTTAAACTGCTGACCACTGACTCAAGTGGACCCAATATGTTGCCTAACAAGTCCATACTCCCTAGTCGATTCACTCTCCCACCCTCCTAGATGATCATTTCACACCTCCCTCTTTGAATTACCCGACTTGTAACATGTTCTACCTAGCTTGTTGCATCTCAATACTAACATTTTTATCATACCAACTTCTTATCATGCCAAGAAAGGCCTATCCCATACCAGACCTCATACCAGTTTCTTAAAAATTTATGTATTTGATCTATATGGATTTTTATTTCAGAGTGAAGAGAAAAATATGAGCCTAAACTGTTTTCTCCACTCTTTTACTGCCACCACTTATAACCAGTTTTAAGCAGTTTTTCTGAGGCCATCTATAAAATAATTCAGCTCTTCCCAACTGATCTAAAACATACCTACTTTCTTACGCACTAAAGTTAACACACAAGCCCAGATTTCTGTTCTGTGGGTCTTCCTGTGCACTCCTGTATTAGAGTTCTAATTACCACAGTGTCAGAACATACAGTCCCGATCTACCCACTGTCAGTTATTTCATTGTTTTTTGACTATTTCTCAGATGCTTATTTTTCCACCAAAAATTAAGATTTGCTGAGTTTTGGAAAATTATTACTGAATTAATTTGAAATAATTTTGTATTAATGGATCAGTCTAAATAGAATTAACATTTGTACACTCTTGGCTTTTCTTTTTCAAAAACATTTAGTCGTTATTCTTGTGTCTTCCAGTAGAGTCCTATGCCTGTCTCATTATTTCTAGGCACTTTATAGTTATAATAAATAAGACATTATTTATTTGTTTATTTTGGCATATCAGAAACCTATTCACTTTGGTAAATTTATATTGTAATGGGCATGCTTGGTCATTTTGCCTGACAATTCATGACGATTTGTCACATATACATCAGACAAATCACAATAGGGGAGCATCTTAAAAGCACCCCTTGAAACCATCAAAGTCATCAAAAATATGAAAAGCTACCTCTTACAACCAAGAGGAGACTTAGGAGCCATGACACTAAATGTACTGTGGGGTCCTAGAAGGGGCCCTGGAAAAGATAAAGGACTTTGGGTGAAAAGTGAAGGAAAACTGAAAAAGTACAGACTTTAATAGTATAGCAATATTGGCTCATTAATAGTAACTTATATCAGACTAACGTCAAGATGTTAGTAACAAGAGGAACTGGGTGGAAAGGTACATGGGAAACTGTACTATTTGCTCAATTTTTTGTGAATTTTAAACCATTGAAAAAAATTAAGTAGATCAATTTTTTTAAAGGCAAAGATGATAGACATATTGAGAATAAAGAATAAAGGCACTGTATATTCTGACACTGTGGTAACTAGAACTCTAAAGGAAGAATAAAGGCAAAACTAATTCACAACAAATACATACTTGGCCCACTTACAGGATTATAGTTAACTAATGCAAAGGGATTAGTAAGGGAAAGGATGCAAGGGAGCATAGCACAGTGTCATCAGTCTTAGAAAAAATACAAATAAGACAACTTATCAGATAGGAAAAGGAACAAGAAAATAAAGTTACCTTCACTCAGAATACACTGCACTTTTTACAAGTGACCTTACAAGTAATTTCAAGGGTATGGTAGATATATAGTGCTTATAATATATTGTAATATAAAATTCTAGAATATGTATACAAATATTTAAATTGATGTACACACATGTCAAGGATTAGAAGAAAGGTTCTTGAAGGGGAGGAATGCCTCTCTATGAATCCAGCACCTAAGAGTATTTATTCAACCTTCATTCGCTGAGTAACAATATTCATCACAGTTTTATTATACCAGCAACAAACTTGAAGCACCCTAAACATCTGAAAACAGGCATGTGGTTAATAACTCACCATTTGTAACAGGAAAAAATAGCGTAACCATTAAAACTTACAAAAATTATGAAGCAATAGAGGAAAATATTTTCCATTCAACGAATAAAAAATCTATACTGCAGTAACAACTATGTAAAAATGTGTGTGTGTGTTATGTATGTGTATATACACTATATATATACTGCTTAAAGAGTATTAACATTCTAAAAGCAGTTGACCTAGGTGACTTAATTGACTTCTCTATTTCCAAGTTTTGTTGCTGGTATTTGTTTTCTTTTAAATTTCATAGACGCACATACACCAAATGCCAATTAGAAGTGGTCAAATATTAAGATTTTGGTAACTCAATGAAAAGAAGTCAATGGTAAATTTACTATTTGTTTTCCCAAAACCAGAAACGTCATCGAACTTCTAGAGACTTCAGGAAGCTCCAAAATGGGCTAATTTCAACTTACAAACACTAAGTTTTAGTATTCCCTAAGAATTTAGATTATCAGTAAGTAAAACTATCTATTCTAATACATAAAAATCAAAGACTATGGAACTGCAGTAACAACAGCTTCTAAGAGTTTAGGAAATGACTTGCATTTTGGTTTCTTTCATCACAAAAAGCCTCCCAGGTATCTTCAACCCTAATGGGGCAACAGTAATTCAATCCAATGATTTCGATCATTTTCCAACTATGATATACCAATAGTATAAAATCTAATCTCTAAAATTAGGCCCCTCATGAACATTGCTAGTGGGAATGTAAAATGGTTCAGCTGCTTTGGAAAGCAATTTGACAGTTCCTCATAATTCAGTAATTCCAGCCGTAGGCATGATAAACTCAAGAGAAATTAAAACATAAGCATATATCCACACAAAAACTTGCACAGTAATGCTCACTGCAGCATTATTTATAAAAGCCAAAAGGTGAAAGCAATCCAAACGTCCATCAATTGATATATCACATAAATGTGATATATCCATACACTATAATATTTGGCAATAAAAATGAATGAATTACTGATACATGTTACAATATGAATAAGCCTTAAAAAGACTATGGTCGATGAAAGAAGACAGGCAGACAGACCACAAACCACATGTTCCATTTATATGCAATGTTCAGAACACACAAATTCATAGAGACACAAAGTAGATTCACTGTTGTCTAGACTGGGGTGTTGGGGAGAAATGGAGACTGGCTGCTAAATGCATAGATCTTTTGGGGATGATGAAAATGTTTTAAGATTAGATAGTTGTGATGGCTGCACAATTCTGTGAATACACCAAAAAACACAGAATTGTAAATTTTAAGGATGAATTTTACAGTGTATGAATTATATCTTAGTAAAGTTGTTATTTTTTAAAATCTAATCTTCACATGGCACACAAGATGTCACAGAGTCTATTCTCTACCTACTTTTCTTCTGGCTCCACTTTTGTCCCATCTTCCTCCCATTCCCCCTTTCTCTGGCCCTCTGGAACTACCTACCTCCTTGGACATACTTCCATTTATGAAAGCCTCTGCTATATTCCCATTTCATCTTGTACAAATCTCCATTAAACTACATACCAGCTAGAACTCAAACTTTTGTTTCCAAGTTTGCTCGCTACTATTACTGTGAATGTCTCTTCTTTATATACCTAGGGTCCACCAGTCAGTTATGTCGTCAGCACTGAAATATCCTTTAGTAAACACAAACCCTTTTAACTCTGATGTCAAGGTTCTTTCACTGCACTGAGGACTAGCAGGCTAATAGACTGGAACTTAAACTCTGAAAACAGGTCAACAACTTGAGTTTGAATCCCAAGCAATTTCGTAGACTTACATACGACATAGCTTCAATTTCTTAACTATAAATGTGGATGACTGAACCTAGATAGCAGGGCCTCCCTGGCGGCGCAGCGCTTCAGCACTGCGCTGTGGAGCTGTCGCCTTTCGCTGCCCAACCCAGGTGGGGAGAGTCCCGCCGGGGAGAGTCTCCCATGGTGCAGCAGACCTCTCCTGCCTCGCCCGCTGCTCCCCTCAGCAGTGTACTTCTTTTTTTTTTTTTTA
>PVIJ01004394.1:90110-109193 GCA_004024925.1 Scalopus aquaticus | reverse complement strand
GAGCACGGAGGACTATGGTGATGGCTCCACGGGTGAACAGGTGGTGGGTAACTTATGGGGAATACATAATAATGTAAAAGATACGAATAACAAAAATAAATATTATATAAAAAAAAGAATTATGCAAGGAATTGTATTTGACTTCTTTCCCCTATTTTAGTTAGCCAATCACCATTTATGCATTCTGTTTCTAGGAGATAACCTCATGTTGCAAATTTTATTTACCACAGTTTGCTTCTTGAATCTGTCCAGTACACTTTGCCCCTTATACCTCAATGTGAATAAAATTGCCCAGGAATCATGTTGCATGCAGAGTCCCAGTCCTGTTCCAGGACTCAGTCCCAGCGTTCAGCAGGTCGGTTCCCAGGAACAAGCATTTTGTTGAACATCAAAGTGGTCAGAGATCACTTGGAAGAACACTTCTATGGTGTTAAGCATTTGTGACCACATTCAGGAGGGCTTTTAATTTCATCTCTATGTTATAGTGGTATAGTTCAAGTTTTAACCCATTTTTAATATTTTATAGAACTCTTTCACATACAAAACATTTTCACATTAAAATCTTCAACATTTTGCCTGTGACAGTAGTCATGCACAATAATCACTTTGTACAGTGACACTCAGCGATATTAGTTATATAAAAATTCGCCCTGGGGTACTCATGACTTTGGGGGAATCAGAAATGTGTACATTTGACATTGATTTCCAGCCACATCATTAATATTCAGTATCAACAAGACATGACACAAACCCCCTTAGACAGGTTGCACCCATTCTTGAGCACCTCTAGGCCAAGGCCTCTCTGCCTGTGTAAGACTGACTCTCCTTCCAGAAATATCCTTTCTACTTCTGTTCTTACAAGCTGGTTGTGCTAAGTGAAGTGAGTCAGAAAGTGAGAGACGGTTACAAGTTGACAGGTAACAAAGTCTGTTGTGAATGGCCCATGCAGTTTGGTTTTTTAATTAAAAGTAGTCACCAACCTTTATAAAAATCAACCCTCTCGGGCCTCCCTGGTGGCGCAGTGGTTGAGCGCTGCGCTGTGGAGCTGTCGGCAGCGCGCGATGCGAGTTCGATGCCCAGCTGGGGAGAATCCCACATGGTGCGGCAGACCCCTCCTGCCTCGCCTGCTGCAGTGTATTTCTGATCTGCCTGTTCTGCTCCCACTCTGTCTCTGGTGAACCCTCTCGCTGCCCTGTGCCTCTGGCCTGTACCCCAGCTTGTATGTATAAATAATAAAAAAATAAATCTTAAAAAAAATAAAATAAAAATAAAATGAGGCAAGCTGTCTGCCACTTGTTAAAAAAAAAATCAACCCTCTCTTGATTCACTGGGATTTCTAGTTCAGAGTCTTGGGATCCTACTTGGTGCCCACCAGCCAGAGAATGGAGCCGGACTTGCCCTCCAACCGGACCCAGTACCTTAGGGTCTCCCAACTTCTAGCCTTTGACGAGTGTTCTGGACCATGGCTTTTAACTAGTTTCCAATCTTGTTTGTTTCCTTATTGATTGTGAGCAGTGGGGAGAAGGGTAGGTTTACTTCTAGCGGGTATTCACCATCACCCGCCCCGCGCTGGGGTGACAGATGGTATATGTTGTGCTGCCCGTTTATTTCATGCAGGTGCATCTTCTCTCTCCAGCGCAAGTTTGCAGTGTATGGTGATGAATGCTGACTCATCTGATCTTTTAATCTTTTATTTTAGAATTTTTACTTGGATAACAAGGGGAAAAAAGAAAGCAAGGAAGCAAATGAGAAAATGAATGCTAAGAACAAAGAATCCTTACTTGAGGTAAGTTTGATTTTGCTGAGTAAAAAAAAAGAGGAGGTGTCTTTTTAAAAATCATGTGCAATTCTGAGAAACACTGAAGTTTTAACTTGGGATTTTAAAATCAAGTTATTACTAAATCATAGCTATTATGTTAAACTGAGTTGGTTGTAAAAAAATAAGAGTATGGCTTTATGGCTTTATAGACAATATGTTTTGCTTTTCATGAAGCTGGATTTGTAATTCTTGACTAAAAGACAAATCTGCATTAAACTTGCCTGCTGACACTTTGTATATTCCATTAGTGCTCCCTTTAAGTCAGATACAAAGATTTCCAAAGCTCACGCTTCTCTTCTCACCGTCCTTGCTACAGCTAGATGGTGTGCAATGTGAGGTTTGGAGTTGGAGAGCTGACGCCAGGTGGGCTCTGCCACCGAGGATCACGTGTTGTGGGCAAGTACAGAAGCCCAGTTTCCTGAACTGTATTGATTATTACAGTGGTCCAAGGAGGTGTGGAAGACAGCGTGTCATTACTACAGATACCTCGATGCTCACTCCAGGGACATGTTCCAGAAACTCATTTGATGGTTGCTTTTTTTCAGACTCCTGATGAGTTTCCACATAGTTATTGTGCTAAAAATCAAGTCTCTGTTCCCAACCTGTAACACAGATGAGTCACAGGTGACGGGGGAATATTGGAGGCCTCGTCAGGTTTCCGTCATCTTTGACATTGCGTTAACCTTTACTTGGATTTGTCTTGAAAACTCAGAAGACCTGGTGATGACTGGACCCACATTCCCACCTGGCGACGGTTAGCTGACATGGAAGAACGGCCTCTCCCATTCGCCCAGCTCTGCTCAGGCCCTGCACATGTCCCTTTTATCCCCGCCCTGTAGCAAACACTCACTGTCACTCCCAAGGACCTGAAAATGTGCTCAAGCCTGGTTCCTAGGACCAAGAGCAAGTGGGCATTTCCCAGGGAGGCCCAGTGGTGGGAATGGACACATCATTCTCTATTTACCAAAGGACACCGTCGCTTCAGCAGCAAGGAGATTCAGGTTCTGAGTGCAGTGAGGGAGAACAACAGAAGGGGATCAAACAGCTTCCTAACACAGCCCCCCATTTTCAGGCACTGCTTTTCCTATATCAGGGACTGGTTATGCCTTGATTTATACAATTGCCTGAATAGTTGTCTTTTCAAAGCTGAAAGAAAATGCAAAGCACATTATACAATGAAAAGTTAGGGTGATCCTGCTTTCTAGTTTGACCGAAAAATGTGCTTGAGTTTCAAAGATGATTGACTAGACAACTGATAATAGCTAAATGTGAGGGAAATGGGGGGGGTGGGGGGGGCGGAGTTGTCCGGGTGGGGGGAGTGGAATACGAACAAAGAATGTATCCCAGCTCCACTGAAGGATGCCAAGTGAAAAGTTATTCTACACTTATGAGACTGAAATGAAGCTGAAAGTTGTAAGAAAGCAAAAAATCTGAGAATTTTAACTGAAAGGTGAAAAATATGTCATTTTAATGCATTGCTTTTAAAAGAAATTTATTAATAATTATATAATCTGATGCAATTTTAATATTTGAAAATTGACACCAAGAAAATATACCTGTTTTTCTGATAGTATAATATGAATAATTGCTTTCCCCATTCTTGATAAGAAAGCCATCCCAAGAAAAAATTAACTTACACATATTTTATGTAGAGAATTATATATTATAATTTTTCCAGGTACTAACAGTGACCTCATAATTTTTTTTACTTGCAAGAAAAGTAAAATATTTCTATTTATCAGCAGCCTTTATTTAACATTTATTTTTACAACATACTAAGAAGATACAACTTCTTTATGAAGTTAAGGCTACTATTACTCCATTTTTTCAAATAAAAGAACTGAGAATTAGGGGCTTCCCTATGGCCACAGTACTAAGTGGTCAGGAAGACTTGACGCCTCAGTCAGGAAGGAGTTGGACTCAGCTGTCTCCACATTCTTCTCTTTTTGGTAAATAGCAGGCAGCATAAACACAGCGTAAGCACTCATTCTAGTTATAGATAAAAATGACTTTTAACTTGAAAAATATCAAATGGTTTCACTTATAGGAGGAATATAGGGGAACCAAATAAGGGATCAGAAGGAACAAATAACAATAATGAAACAACAACAACTAATAAGCAACCATAAATAAGAGACATCCTGCGAGGGAGGAGAAAGAAAAAGGGATCAAAATAGGGGAAGAGAAGAAAGAGCACAAGGGATGATGGTGAAGGCTCATGGGTGAATTGGTGGTGGGAAATCTTTGGGGAATACACAATAATGTAAAAGATATAAATAAAGAATTTTTAAAAATGACTTTTATCTAAAAGGCTAACAACTTGCCACAGTTTGCGTAAATGTGAAGAAAGTGTCTTTTATTTTTCTTGTGTTTTATATAATCGGAATCTCAATTTTAGGAAAGTTTCTGTGGAACATCTGTCATTGTACCAGAACTTGAAGGAGCTCTTTATCTGAAAGAAGATGGAAAGAAATCTTGGAAGAGGCGTTATTTTCTTCTCAGGGCTTCTGGAATTTACTATGTGCCGAAAGGAAAGACTAAGGTCAGCAACAAACAAACAAACAAAAAATGAAACACCTTAGCAAAAAAGCACTGCTGGAAAGAGAAACTAATGAAACCCTCAGGCAGCAGGAGTGGTGGGGACATGGGTGTTTTCATGCATGGAAGATCAGAATGTAAGCTTTCTAGGCAAATCAGGGATAATTTAGCAATAGCTATGCAAATATAAACAGGAATGCCCCCTTCAGAGGTCAGTTCCATGTATGGCAATCTTTCCCATAAAAATATTTGCTCGCCTATGCAGCATTTTTGTAACAGAAAAATACTGAAATAATCTCTAGTCATCTGTATCAAATAGTTAAATAAAAAATTGTACCTCTACAATGGAATACTATAGTCAAAAAATGATGTCATATATCCATGGATATACAAAGAGCCCTGGATATAATGTTAAGAAAAAGAACAAGTTCATGGAATAGTATTTACAGTAAAATATCATTCATATTTTTTAAATTGTATATATCTATATGTAGGCAGGTAGGTCTGTCTACACATAGGTACATAAATGTTTACAAAAAAATATTTGCAAGAATATTACCAAATATTTCTTCTGGAAAAATAGAGTAGAAGTAGAAAAGAGGATAATAAAGGAAGATTGTCCTTTGGTTATGTGTGTTCATACATTGTTTTTTAAAATTAGGGTGAGTAGGCAGCAATTTTATAATTGAAACTTTGAAAATCCAGAAGAAAATATCTTACAAGGAAAAAAAACGAATGTAAAGGAATACTTGTGCACTGA
Source organism: Scalopus aquaticus (assembly GCA_004024925.1). NCBI lineage: Eukaryota > Metazoa > Chordata > Mammalia > Eulipotyphla > Talpidae > Scalopus > Scalopus aquaticus. The sequence continues at coordinate 104,076 of PVIJ01004394.1, read as the reverse complement.
GGTGTAGCAGTTCTGCCCTTTACTCTGTATTCACTAACTGGGTAAAAATTGTAAGAATGTGAGAGAGAAAAAAGAGTAATGGGACAAATTTGTAATTGAAGTGGAAACAAATACATAGATTAGAGGTTGCAATCTTCGCCATGCATATTATACATGGAGGAGAGGCTTCTGTTTCCATAGCAACGCCTCCAACTCTAAAGAGAAAGCATAAAAGGATCTTTTTTTCCTCAGGAACAAGTGCATGAATGTGTACTAATTTACTGAGCATCGAATTTTCCTCTTGTTATTCATCCTGAGGGGGATTTCTTTTCTAAATGCTCAATCATGAAATCCATCACTGACTTAGAATGGCAAGAGCCAAAATGAAATTTCTGCCTAAGAGCTTAGTCACCTTTCTCGACTGCATCAGCAACAGTGACGTAGCCAACCAGTCCCTTCACTGGAGGAAGATAAACTTTCGCCCATTTCTGGGTCTGTGACCTATTGTTTTGCCTTGGATGTACTTTTTCTTTTTTAAAGAGTTATTTATTTATGTATACAAGGTGTACTGTAGGCCAGGGCGGGGGAGACGATTCACCAGAGACAGAGTGGGGAACAAACCAGGCAGATCGACTGAAGTACACTGCTGAGAGGAGCAGTGGGCGAGGCAGGAGAGGTCTGCTGCGCCATGGGGGAAGCTCCCTGGCCGGGTATCGAACCCATGCTGCATGGCTGCCCATAGCTCCATAATACTGAGACTTAACCTGTTGCACCACCAGGGAGACCCAGGTGAATTTTTTTGTCTCCTAAAATGCAGACTAGGCTTTTAGAAAACTGTACATGGAAGATACTTAAATAAGTTACCTAAAATTTAATATTTTTCTACTAAATGTAATCCTTGCTTGTGTCATCAAGAATAATCTTGGAAAAATATTAATCACCAACTCTGTTAAGGTTATTTTCTTCCTCTTTCAGACATCTCGCGATCTGGCATGTTTTATACAGTTTGAAAATGTCAACATTTACTATGGGATTCAGTGCAAAATGAAATATAAAGCACCCACTGACTACTGTTTTGTTTTAAAGGTATGGCCTAGTAAGAAGTCCTTAATTTAGATTTGTAAGCAATATGAGCTAACACTCCCTTTTAAGGTAAAAAAATGTTCAATATTAATAGTTAATCATAAGTATAACGTAACAAAATTTTTTATTTTTAAACCAAAATTGGAAAAGGGGAAACGTTTCTACCAATTTGGATCATTTCCCCAAGTTCCCAATATGTGAGTCTAATACTTTAAAGTGCATCTTGCTGCATTTCTTCATCCCTTTTGAAAATGGGAGCTCTACATTTTGAACAAATGTGATTTGTAATTTTATTGATAATATTGAGGAAGTTTCCATGTTCATTATTTATTACAGTGGACTCTTATTCCACCTAGAAAAATACAGAATAGAAAAAATTTCTAAAAATATTACTGGGTCTTGAATTACTATGAAGCAACTGGTATTACCAGGTGTATGATAAGGTTACATTAGGCACCATGTTTTGGAAGGTTGTGCAAAAGTAACTTTTATCTGCCAAATTTAACATCTGACTCTCAGAAGTGGGCTCAAGGAATTTATGGGGCTGGGCTGTTCACGCCCTCTCACTGCCTCAGACACCATGAATCCCCTCAAGGCCACCTCACTTCTTTCCCATCTTGCAAGATGGCGGGTGAAAAAAACTGAGAAGATGGCTACTATGGAGAAGAAACCTGAAGCCAAGAAAGCCAGAGCTGGTGACAAGGTTAAGAAGACCAAGGCCGAAACCCCTAAAATGGAGAAGCCACGTTGCAGCCAGAACCCTGTCCTAGTGAGAGACATCGGCAGATATTCCCGATCTGCTATGGGTTCCAGAACCGCCATGTCTGAGAGGAAGCTTTCAGCAGCTAAATCCAGGACTGAAAAGAAAGTAAGATTCTTGCTACTGTCACAAACCTGTGGGTGGAGACAAGAACGGCAGTAGCCGAGTGGTTAAACTTCACAAAATGCCTCAGTACTGCCACACTGAAGAGGCAGCTGGAGAGCTGTTGGCCCCAGCAAACCCCTCAGTCACCAGGATAAGGCTGAGCACTGGCCTTGCTCCTGGGCCCATGGACCATCCATCCTCACTGAACTCCGCAGCAGCAATAGGGTGCTTTCTGGAAGCATCTGGGCAGTGGCTTGCTCCCTGGGACTGGACCTCTGTCCCTCAATCAGGTCTTCTGTGTAAGACACACCAGAAACATCTCCTCCCCACCTCCACTGAAATTGCTATCAGTGGTGTGAAAATCCCAAACTATCTCGCCCATGCTGACTTCAAGAAGAAGCTGCACAAACCCCCAACACCAGGCAGGTGAGATCTTTGACCCAGAGAAGGAGAAACACGAGATGACAGAGCAGCACCAGGTTGATGAGGCAGCTGTGGACTGGCCAAGCCTCTGCCCCCAGTCAGCCCCAAGGCCCCTCCGCTCCGGGTTTGCTGTCACCGTGGAATTGGCCCTCACAGACTGGGGTTACTTCTCCTCTCTGGGAGTTGGGCTCCTCCTGGCCCGCCTATTATACACAGGTCTGTGGAGCGAGTTACCAGGTTACTGCGAGATGCCTTCGTAGGGCAATTACCTGCACCCCCAGGAGGAACCTTTCAGGGTTTCTAGACGTGTATGGCCACTGCTCTTGGTGGGCACAGTCACAGTGCCGCGGGCACAGCTGTAGTGTCTCCTGAGGATGTGGTTCAAGCGGTAGGTTGGCGTCATTTACACAAAATGGAGGTCAGCACTGAATGTGTGTAACAAGCACATTGTGTGTCAAGGGCCACATCGCAGGAGAGATCATGGACCCTCTACCATTTCAGAGGTGCCCACACAGGGTGCTGTAGTCACACACCCGGGACTCCAGGAGGTGGGTCTCTCTCCCACCCCATCTCTCCAGGCAGCCTGGACATTCCCCTGTGTTGCTGTTTTCTAAAGACACAACAGTTTAAAGGAAATGACTTTTTTTGTATGTTTGTATGTATATTTGTGCATTTGTATGTTTAGAGGATATTTAAGGTCCCTTCTAGCAGTCCTGCAGTCTGGTCTTTGTGCTCTGCACTTCATGCCATAAGAGAGCTTCTCTTTTTTTATGGTTAGGAGGAACCAACCAATTGCAGAAGAGTCTAGCCAGTGGTGCTGAGCCAGCCTTTCCCTTAAACCCCTTTGCATGCATTTTCAACTGAAGATTCATTTAGGCATTAAGCCCCTTGGCGAAGTGCCAAGAGGTAAACAAAACAAGCACAGCAGCCTGCGGTATGAAGCCTGGGGCCTAGAGGATTTCTGCATCACCACAAGGGCAGCGCAGAGCCCAGTGACCACGGGAAGCTCTTTTAGAACCAATAAAAGAGAACTTTCAGATCATCTGATGCCTAATCTCCTGCATGCAGTCCTAACACAGTGGCGTAAGGAGATTGGAGAGACTGGCCCCACTGCTGCTGGCGTGCCGACCAGTTCTGTTCACCTGGCCTCGTTGTCACAGGAGGAGCCATTGTTAGGACTTATGTTCAGGAGTTCTTGACTCTGCTTTCTGCTCAGAAGCCACCATATTTAATGGAAGAGTCACCTTTTACTCCATTTGGCTGAATACCGTACTTGAGAGATGGTTTGTTATGCTATGTAAATGGAAACCTTAATAACAGACGTTGCTGTGTACATTTCATCACAAGCACAACATGAGTTAGAGTCTGTTTCTGGGAACCTGCTCACACACTCCATGTATCAAAAGACAAACAGCCAAAAAAAATTTAACATACCCAGCTCTAAGCATTAATAACGACATCTTTTTTAATGCCTCAGAAAAAGGAGAGAGAAACGTAACAGATACATAACAGATCAAGAACCCCGCTTTAAGTTAGGGAGCTGTGCTTCTGGGCTGAAAGACAAGGATTTGGGGCTGGTTTTGCAAATTTTGTCATTGAAGGAAATGCTACAGGCTTTTGTGGAATGTCATATTCCATCCAGGCAATATGTCCTCAGCTACTTTTCATTAATATGACCTTCTAATTAATTAATGTAACAAGTCCTTTTTTGCTCTTGGGTTACATTATCTGAGATGATGGACAATTCCAATTTTAAGGGCCTGGGAGAGGATTAATACTGGGTTAACAATTGCAAAAATAAAATGTAACATTCAGGACTAAGGTACTGAGTGGTAGGACCAGGGAAATATGCAGCTGCCATTCAACAGTGTTTGCTGCCCTCTGCTGGCTGAGAGTGGAAAACCACAGGCCCCGTCCCGCAGCCCCCTGGAGCTGGCGTTCTGGGAGAGAAGAGAACCCGAGGTACCTAAATAAATATTCGAAACTGACCTTTCTTCCAGTGATGCTGATGCAAATTCTGAGGACTGAAGGGCCTAAGTAAAAGAAAAGTCTAATGAAAGATAAAAGTATAAAGGCAGATTGTGCTCAATTAGCTCAAAAAGCCAAAAGGAAGATTCTTCATAATTTCTGAATTTTCCATGGTATCTTTACAGGAAAATTTAGAAATTTTCTGTGGCATCACACACACACACACACACACACACACATACACACACTGATTATGGTTGGCAATCATTCCTCTATATAATAAAGTTTATGAGAAGTTATAAAAGACTTGGGAAAATTCGCATAGCGCACATCCTAGAAGCTGGACTTTGCTCCCTGCCCTTCACCTTACGGCCACAAGACTTCCGGCTGAACAGGAAATCTTATTTCCTTCAACAGCTCTTTCCACCTCTGGCCTGGAATCCCTACCATGCTCCAGATCATGTGCTAATAAGCTTCAGGGTCTTCAACAGTGAGAGACGACTTGATTCCCCCGTTGGGGTATGCACAATCTAACAGGAACAGAGACATAAAACAGCAATTGCAAGAGCAATGAGGATTAAGGAAGAGAATTTGGGGGTAACTGTGTGTCTCTCTGCTTTGAGGCTGCCCATATCACTTACATCTGTGACTCCCAGAAGGCGTGGATTACCCTGGACAGCCTTCCAAACTGCTGCCTATTGCGAAGAGACAAACATTTATTTTCTCTTGAGCATTCATCTAGGGGCCAAAATGGCCCATTTAAGTCAAAGGTGACAGTCCAGAAATAGTGAAACAAGAATCTCTGGTAGCAGAAATAACCCTATGACTGGAAGGTCCCAAAAGCATGAATTCTGTGACATAGGAATTACATCCAATCAGATAGAGAGATGATAAATACAAAGGCTTTTAAAAGTTAGAAAATTTATTCTTTATAAGCACTTATGATATCACCTCACAGATTTCTTAAGTCCTTTCAAAAGTTTCCCATTTTGAAAAAAGTACCTCTCTTCCTAATCCTAAAATTACGACCAGTAATTTTTGTCCACATCTCACAAGATCACATATATTGTTAGCATTTTAAATTTTAAATTTGCTTCGAAAGGTGCTCATAAAGGAAGCGTGTCTAAATGGTCTTTGAAATTACTTTTTTCTAGCATCCCCAAATTCAGAAGGAGTCCCAGTATATCAAGTATCTCTGCTGTGATGACGCAAGAACTCTAAACCAGTGGATTACAGGAATCAGGATCGCCAAGGTGAGGAGAGAGCACTTAGACTCACTTGGCCTTGAATTTGCCAGCCAGCTTCTTGATGTGGGACCAATATTTGTCCTACAGTGGAACAGCTGACCCATTCCAAATGGGTCAGTTCTGCAGACATTATCTCATTTATTGGCCCATTGGGTTTCATTAGTAAGTGAGAATCGTAGAAACGTGGAGCTCTCCAATGGCCTGAGAATTGAGAGTTTACTGCCACATAAGACTTCGCTGATATTCGCTCATGGAGAAACATGCAAGTGTGGCGTGTAATTAAACACGAGATGTAATCTCTAGTGGAGTTACATAAAGATGCACAATCAGAATTAAGTGACAGAAGCCTTCCTCCAATATTGAGGTAAGGATTTTCTAAGTGCTAATCTGGAAATTTATTCCATACATGAAAAAAAAAATTTGTGACTTTTTTATTGAAATACTTAGACTTAAAAACGATCAAGAGGAAGAATAGTCGGGGAGTAATTTTTCCCCATCAGTATGATTATTGCACTTGAATGCAGAATTGGGGATAAACAAATTCCTGTCTTCTTTTGTGTTCCCTCCCCAGTATGGAAAGACTCTCTACGACAACTACCAGCGGGCAATGACGAAGGCTGGGCTCTCCTCCCGCTGGACGAACCTGGGCACCAGCAACGCAGCTCCACCAGCTCCGCCCCCTGCAGGTACCAGGGAGAAATGCTGACCCCTGCTCAGCCTCATCCAACATATTTTTTAAAAATGGAACTTTGTACCCAATACATTTCCCTTCTGATAGGCAGGCTCAGGATGTCCCCTCTGCACACACCCTCCCCGTATTGCTTTCTTTATAAGTGATGTTCGCCAAACTCTGACCACTTTTTTCATGTTTTGTTTGTGGATAAGTGATGAGCGCCCATATAGGGTAAGCTACCAGGACGTTGCGTCTCATCAGAGTACAAGTTACATTTGTCCAAGGCCCCATCAGTCCCCACCAGGCTGCCCATGTCGAAGATAAGACCATTCACTGGTATTTTTGCCTCAGTAATATTAGGGCAGGATCCCAGTACCCAACCCTGGATATCACCTTTAAAGATAAGGTAGCAGCTGCTTGTTTGTGGGTCTTTTTTTTTTTTTTAAGATTTATTTATTTATGCATACAAGAACTGGGGTGTAGGCCAGAGGGGTCGTGAGAGGATTCACCAGAGACAGAACAGGGAACAGAACAGGCAAATCGACAGGAGCACACTGCTGAGGGGAGCAGCGGGTGAGGCAGGAGAGGTCTGCCATTCCATGCGGGAAGTTCCCTGGCTGGGTATTGAAATCGTGCTGCAGTGGCTCTGGATAGCTTCATACTGCTGAGACTTAACCCGTTGTGCCACCAGGGAGGCCCTTGTTTGTGTTTTTAAGAGGGAGGACAGAACTTTGAGGGATGGAGTAGGCACCTCGAGATGCTTCATATATACTACTGGTTCTTACAACAATGCTGCCAAATCCAGATTATACTGGTCAACAAATTTTTACAAAAGTCATGTTACTGAAATAAAATTAGTTATTTCCTATCAATTTGTATGTGCTAAACATGAATATGGCAGTCAAATTCTAATTTTGGCTCTAGTTTTTTTTGTAATCTGCAATAAATTGATGTTTGCATCACAAAATGCATGCCAATAGTAATAGGTGTACGGTTAATACCTGTAAAAAAAATCAAGCCATAGACTACTTCTTAGATTTCTTCACTTGTCTCTTGTACAGCTGTTCAGGAGCATCTCTGGGGAGTGCCCAGCAGTAGTCAGCCAGCATTGTAGTGGACCATTTTCCCTGGTATCTTTGTTCCATTGATGCGATATCTTGATGAAAACGTTTGCCATGTTCATCACTAGCCATACCACAGTTTTCAGGGAAGAAATCCAGATGGGAATGAAGGAAGTGGATCTTTAGAGACATATTGCAGCCAAGTTTCTGATACCGCATCAGCATGTCTTCTACCAGTTCCTTGTAGTTTTCTGCCCTAACATTGCCAAGAAAGTTTGTAGACACTAAGCGAAAAGCATTCCATGTCTGTTTCGCATCACCCTGCGGCAAGTTGTTGAACCGGTCATCTTTGAAGAGCTCTTGAATCTGAGGACCCACAAAAACTCCCTCTTTAATCTTTGCTTCACTGAGTCAAGGAAATTTTTCATGCAGGTATCGGAAAGCTGGCGAGGTCCGGTCCACGGCTTTCACGAAATTCTTCATCAAACCTAGTTTGATGTAAAGGGATGGTAGCAGGATATTGTGAGCCTCAACCAGAGCTGGGTGCTGGATATTCTTCTCTCCAACTGCTACATTTTGTTTGCGAGTCCATTACTTCCGCAAGTACTGCAATTCACTTGCTCGGCTACCCCACTCACATGAGAAACACATGTATTTTGTACATCCCTGCTGCAGTCCCATTAAAAGGGCAACTAGCTTTAAATCAGCACAGATGTGCCAGCTGTACTTGTTATACTCAATGGAATTCAGTAGCTGCTTTCTTTAAGTTATGGTATGTCTCTTTCATGTGGACAGCATGAGCTACTGGAATAGATGGAAGATGGTTTCCATTGTGCAAAAGCACAGCCTTAAGACTCAGTTTTGAAGAGTCTAGAAATAGTCTCCATTCTTGTGGGTCATGAGTGATTTCTAAGGCATTCATGAGGCCCTCAATATCGGAAGAGAACACACGAGTACTTTCCTTTCTGAAGAAAGGCTCCAACTGCTGGTGGCACTTTGGATATAAAGTAATTGTGACATCTTCTAGAAGATTCCATTGCTGTAGTCTTGATGATGCAATCGACTCTGGATGATGTGTGCATGATGATATTATGCAATGTGATGCAATATTACATTATTCTAGGCTGATTTAGAATGTTGTTGCAGTCCTACTGGATAAATTTAAACGGTGAAAACTATAAAATGAATTATATGAAGTATCTTCAAAATGAGAGCTAATAAAAAATTTTCAGTTATATTCATGTTCAGCACACCAAGATACTACAGATTAGGGCCTTTTTAAGTCAGTAACGATCTCAGTGTTGACCAGTGTTATCAGCCTCACTCCACAGTGAGGAAGCTGAAGATGGGAGACGCTCTGTGACTGAGTGTCATCCAAACACGCTGTCTTAATGACAAACAATGACTGAAGGAACTGGAACCATTTATGGCAGAAGAATTTTGGTCCTTGTTTCTCAGAGTTAAGTGTTGGTCTTATTAACAGTTTGCTGCTGCAAAGGTAAAACCAGCTTGAAAGTGTGGAAGTTGCATTAAGGTAAATATGACTCAGCATCCCACAATTGTTTGCTTTGGCTATGTTTGATCTGGCTGCTCTAGGAATGGTAAGATTCCTGGAAGTGTTCAAGCCGAGTTGTTGCTGCCACACTTTGTGATTCTTTCATGTCTTCCATAGGTTGATTTTTGCCTTTGTTCTCTAGTAGACTCTTAAGCCTCCAAAGGACAAAGACCATTCCTACTAATTCCATGCTGTATTCTCAGAGTTCTCAACTTGGTCTACAGTAAATATCTGTTGCGTTAATAAATAAAGGGTTGCTGAGAATGGTTAGAGTGGGGCTTCACTGGCCCTAGGTGCAACCTTAACTCTGTCAGTCTTCAGCTTGGCAGTGAAACACCACCTGACGGGCTTGGACTCTCGAGTTTCCCTTTCCCAAGGTGGAGTCACTCTGGGATGAGGCATCTCGGACTGTGTGGGTGTCCTTCCCAGGGGCACTGGCCTCCTTTCCCGTAAAGACTCCTGGACTCTGCCTGCAGACACTGCAGCTTCAAGTCTCACTGGTTGAGGGCAACCATGTAAGCTTCTAAGCAATCTGATTTGGCAGAACTCTAGGATCCCTTTCTTTTCCAGATAGCACAAATTTTTTCTTCTCAGCATTTTTCTCTGAAATTGGGATCACTTGCTTTAGCAAATAGTTCTGTTTCTTACCAAGTCTTCTGATTGACTATTCTAGTTGTTTTTCATATACATCACCCCACGTTTCAGCAAGCCACGGTATCAGCTCTTTCGTCATGAGCTGACCTATTTTAGAACAATCAGGACACCTTGAAAATATCAGCTGCTTTTCAGAATTAAGCAACTAGTATTTTGCACCATCACCTGCATAGGTGTCATCACCTGACTCTAGATGTAGCTGTCGGGAGTGTTTGGATCTGTGGTCAGCAACCAGGAAGAGCCATTTTCAATCAGGCTCTGCGCAGAGCTGTCTCAGTGTTTAGGTGGATCCACTCAGACCACTCAGATCATGGCTGCCTCTTTGAGTCAGTGAAGACTATAGCTGGCCCCGTTGCCTCACACGGCTTCCAAAACTTGAAACTTCCAGTGATAGGAGTGTCTTTCTGATGTGACTAATGCTGGGCCCCAGATAGCTTTGGACGGGGGCTGTTCACCAAGAAGCCCAAGTGCATGATTAGTGAGTTGCAGCTTCCACTGCCAGACCTCCAGGGAGAAGATGGAGCTTGTGGGGCACATGGTCAGTGATAAAGTCAATGTGCCAGTAAAACTCTTGACATCAAGGCTCAGAGCAACTCCCTGGCTGGTGAACAAATGGGGGTGGCAGTAGGGTGATATGCCCCAACTCCACATGGAGAGGACACGGAGCTCCACCCCAGGACCCTCCCAGACTATGCCCTGCACTGGAGATACGTCCTCCGTGTTTGCATCCTCCTCTCCAGAATTTCTCTGAGGAGCCAGAGAGAGCAGCATACACAGCTTCTTCTGAGTCCCTCAAGACCATGAAACCTCAATTAGTCTGTTTTATGGGGAAAGGGCAACTTAAAAAGCAAGAAAAGGACCTCCCTGGTGGCGCAAGGGGTTAATTCTCAGCACTACGAAACTATCCGCAGCCACTGCAGCATGAGTTCGATCCCTGGCCAGGGAGCTCCCCACATGGCACAGCAGACCTCTCCTGTCTCGCCCACTGCTCCCCACTCTCGTGAATCCTCTCGCCTCCCCAGTTATATGTATGCATAAATAAATAAATATTTTTTTAAAAGGCAAGAAAATAAAATAAGTGCATATCAGGTCTCTGTTGGGGAAAAAAAATCTAATTCCAGGATAGATCAGGGTTTGCACATTTGCCCAGTCCCCTCTGTCTACTATTTCTGTGCCCAAAATACATTTTGTTGAGGATAATGTTCCCAGGTTGTTTCTGGACACAGCATAGTGTGAAGGATTACAGAAAAACTTCAACAGGAGTTACTTTTTAAAGAGTTTATTTTCAAGGTTTATTTTCCAGTCGCCAAAAAATTTCTAAGCGCAGAACTGCTAATTAATCCAGATCTTCGGTAGCCTTTAGAAAGCATTCCCTCCCCTGAGTATTTGCTGAACCTTATGAGTACTGCCCAGGAATATGGATTCTTAATAAGGTCTGGGTTCCATGCTATGCCTATGTATCCCTTTCTTCTGTTTTGGACAGATAAACTGTTTTATATTTTCAAATTAACTTTCAGGAATGTTGAAGATGCCTAGTTCACTCTTGTGTCTCTCTTCCTCCTTCTCAGGGTTTAAAACCGGCACCACCCAGGCCAATGGTCAGATTCCCCAGGCCCCGAGGCCTGTGAATGCTGTTCAGCAAGAGGCCCAGAGACACGTGGAAACAACTAAGGTGAGGCCAGAGAGTCCCGGCTTCACTCTGTCAACCTGTCACCTGTCAGCTCACACCCCGCACCACCAGCAGTGTCCTAATAATTGCTCTTTTAAAAAGAGAATAGGCAGTTCTAGCAATTAAGAAGTCACTATAGTTTCAGCTAATGAATTTCATTTATTTGCTTTATATTTTTTGTCTTAAAGTTACACTGGCTAGCCTTGAAAGTTGAAGCAACTATTATCACACTGCTTGAGAAAAGTAGAGGGATCTTTAAATTTTCTTTCTGGTAGTCAGAGTAGGACCGTTAAACCACAGTCTGGGGATGAGGCTGAGACGCTCCTTAAGCCCCTCTCTGCCAATGAGGCATAGGACGGAGCAAAACCATTTGAGAATTGTAAGTAGTTTTCATTTAGCTGCATTTACTATGACTAAAGTGATTTTCTTGGTGTAGTCAAGTGATTTTTAGCATTTTCTGAAAGTAACATGAGTTTTAAGCCTTGGGATTTTTGCTTATTTTTGCTGAATCTATTTAAGCAACTAGTTAGTCAGAAGTCCTATATTCAGTGCAACCAGATTAGAAGGTTACCCTATAAAATGTGCAATTTATATGTATCTGCTTCTATATGCATATATCAGGATGGAGCGAAGAACACACATTTTAAAACAATAGCCAAGTTGGAGATTCTTTTAAATCTTCGACCCAAAATTATCACCAAAATTGTAATTTAGATACTAGTCCAATTAGCAACATCTAAGCTGACTAAATACAGTAAGTTTCATTGAATATTTCCCATGTGTGATTCAAAAAAACCTTCAACAATTTAGAGCATCAATAATCTTTCTTGTCATTGTTTACATGTAAATCTTGTATTAGACTTTTTATAATTTTTGAAATCCACTGTAGACCTTTAAAAGTTGTGCTTCTCTAATATTTCTGTTATCTTCTCAAGTCTGTTCTTCTCTCAAGTCTGACAATTTCATCATGCAATGTACTTTTCACTATTATTATTGTTGTCGTCGTGATTTCTTTTTTTGTGATTTCTATGCCAACTAAAAAGAAACATTTTTAAATGCTGAAAGCAATAAAAGGATCCCAGAATAGAAATCACTTAACTGTGTATGAACACCAGTTCTCAAACTGCCAATTCAGAAATTTTTTTTAAAAAATACTCCCCAGTTAACTGCTAAGCAAATAAACTAAATAAAATAGAACTCAATCATAAGGCTTTATTAGAAAAAAAAATAAGACTTCTAAATTTGGAAGGGAAAAGGTTATTAAGCAAAAAAAGAAATAACATGAAAGCCTGATAAAACGCAAATTGCAATGATAATTATCACTAAAAGGGGAGGATTCAATTCAGCTGCCTGAAATTCCTGGGGAAGTTGCATGAGATAAATATAATTCCTTATTATTTGTTCCACTGTTGGCACAGGAAGGCCTGAGCCTTTGTTAGCATTTGGCCAGGTTTGGCATTGGGGGGGGGGTCGGGGGGGGCGGGGGAGGGTTCTACCTACAGCACACCTGTTTGCAATTTTACTTTTCAAACCCACTCACATATTTTCATTTGATCATGAGACAGATATTAATAGGGCTCACAGTGCTCGTCTTATCGTCCATGAGCCAACAGAGTTTTGCACAAGGAAGCAAAGACCAATCTAAGACTATAGCCCAGGTGGGCAGATCCTGGTCCACCCACCACCTCCCTTGAAGCTGCTACACCAAAGAGAACCAAGCTGAGCCCACAGTCTGGCTTTCAGCGTGAGAGCCAAAAAACACAGAAGCAGAAGCAGGCGGCCCAGGTCTGTGCCAGGAAAGATGTTTGCGCCCACGTTCTCACAGGTTACCTTAGCCAGGAGAAAACAAGTCCATTTTCTTTTACCTTTTATCTTCTTTGTGTTAGTCAACCAAGGGGGTTTAAGCCACCGATTTGGGTAAAGGGTGGGGCACCTCTCTGCCACTGAGGGAATGGCACAGAGCAAAATAACTTTACAGATGCCTGCTTCTGCTAGCTGAGCTCAGCCAGACCAAGAACAGTGCCAGGACCGCATATGCTGAGGGTCTTGGTGTCCTGTCTTGGGAGCCAAGGTGGCGTCAGGGAGCCATTTAGCCTCCATTTTAGTCTCTTGGGCTGACTGACCATAAAGACGGAGGCAACCCCAGAACTAGCCAAACTATTTACCTCTAGCGCTCTCTTAAGGACATCAGTAACTCCAGAATAAGGTGGTTCCAAATACATATTATCTAAATATAATAATCACCTTCTTAAATAGAGCAGCATCTTGCATTTACAGAAGACTGGGAGACTAGTGTCCCCACTCCGCCCCCCAACATCCCTACCCTTTACCCCTACCCCTCACCCCCAATGTTAGCCGCCATTTAGAATCATTCTTCTATGCCAGAGCAAAGACAAGCTTGTGGAAAACCTTGGAGTCTCAGGGATGAGGGGTTGAGCCTCCACACCCCTACTTCTGACGCAGATACTGCCTAAATCAGCAGGATCTCACAAGTCAATGTGTCATCTCCGTGGTGGCTGTGACATTAAGAATGACATTGTTGTTGCTTCATTTAAGGACAAGAAGCCAGCCCTTGGAAACGACAAGCCACCAGCGCGCGGGGCCTACCACCTTCCCAAGTCCAGCCTGCCACCACCTCCTCCCGTGCGACGGTCTTCAGACATCGGAGGCAGCCCGGTGGCACCCCACAAGTCCCTAGGCGCAGGCAGCGGCTTCCCTCCTCCCCCAGATGACGTCCTGCCTCCGCCCCCGCCCCCGCCCCCTTTGGAAGAAGATGAGATGCCCCCACC
>PVIJ01004394.1:52305-90010 GCA_004024925.1 Scalopus aquaticus | reverse complement strand
AGGGAGCGGGGAGCAGGATTTCATCTCAGATCTCACGAAAGCTTTGCAAAAGAAGAAAGGCAACATGTCCTGACTGGGGGAAAAACCCTGGTGTGCTATGTGTTGATTTCTAACCTCAAGCATTTTTGCTCTTTTATTTTCGGGACATCTTGTTCGTTTTAGAGACAATGTCGAAGTGTTCCGACCAGAAATGATGTAAAACTCACAAATGAAGTACACTTTCATAGCCATTGGCCTAACAGGATTTCGAATGTCTGCCTAAATGTACGTATCTTTCCTATGAATTTCCATGTCAGTGGACTTTGTTTCCTTCCAAGTAAACTAAATGACGTTTGTGTTCCATTATAATGTTCAGAAACATCAAATAAACATTTTTAAAAGATTTTATGAATAGTATTTCTGAAAATACCAGTATCTAAATCTAGAGCAACAGCAACACTACCCTATGACACACTTGATTTTTTACAAAGACTGTGCCTGCTAACGTTTTCTTGATTTGAGACAAACACAGAAAAATCCAATCTTTCAGAAAAATTGAGAGGAAAAAAGGCAGGAGAGGCAGTGTGTGTTCAATTTCTTCACCATTCATTGCTTGATTGGCACCATTTTGCCTTTGGTTTTTTAGTAGTTGAATAATGTAATATTTGGAAATACTAGTTTTTGGATTCCCTATTATTACCTGGCACTAATGTAATAATATTAAAATAATGTAATAAATTAAAACTTACAGACAGAAAAGGCAACCACCTCTAGATGACCATACGCGGGTGTGATGTACTATCCATGTGAATTAAGCTTATTACTCCAGTCTCCCCTAGTCTAGTATCTAGTCTGTCTCATCTCTCAGTAAGAAAGATGTGTTAAAGTTTCCTTCTATGAAAGTAGATTTGTCAGTATCTTTTGTTCTGGCAAATTCGGCTTTCTGTATTCTGACACTTCATGAAGTATAACAAAATGTACTTATATTCCTGGTGAATTGAGTATCACTGTGTAATAGTTTTTACATTTTATCTTATATTCATACATCTATACCACATTTTTTTCAGTTGTTTGATAAATCTATTATTTAATTTCAAACTTCCTGTGCCATTTTGGTCTAGATCTGCCACTTGTAAATAACATATATGTGGATTTTTCTGTGTTTGTATCTAGCCCAGAAATCACTATATTTAAATGGGCAAATGTATTCTTTTTTTACTCTGTGATTATATATTTGTATTTGTTTTTAACATCCTATTTTAAATTTTCTATTAGTTTGTGAGGAAACTGGTATTGTGATGTATTGTTAGGAATGTTAACTGACAAATTAACATTTTGGGTTCAATTTGGCAATACATAAATATTTCCAATGCATATACCTTTGACCCAATTAATTCTATTTTTAGGACCCTACAAACAAAAATATATGAAAAGGGTATTTATAAAGGGGAAAACACCCTTGAAATCCAAATAGGCACCAATATGTGCCTTTTTTATACTATGGAATATTTTTAAACCATTAAAGAAAATGGAGATCTGCACATATTGATATTTAGCATTAATAAATATAACTAAAGGTAATTTATAAAGCAATATGTTAAATTTACCACTACTCACATAAGCATCTACATTTATATATGTATATTTAAGAATATAAATGTATACCAAAAATCTGAAAATTACAAGACATACAGAATATTTACCTGTGGGATACAGAATGGATATGGTAAGTGTGTGAAGGAAGATTTTGAAATTTATTAAGCATATTTAAGATTTTTAAATGTGTATGTTAATACTTTACATATTTTAATAGTTGTAAAAATTAATGAAAGGTCTCCTTAAAATTTTGTGGCACTGGGACTTTAGTTTTAATAATATACCTTTTTTGCTTTTTATGTCATTTAATTTTAAGGAAGAAGGTGTACAATTCAAAAATTTTTTAGTTTTTATTTAATAAACTTTGTGAAGCATTTCAAATATTCCCAAAGTTTTTGGCAACCAGACTGGAGTCCCCAAATGCCATTTCCCTGAAAGGGGTTCCTCTGAGAAATAACTGACTCCAGGCCTGAGGCAAGAAATAAACAGGATGAACATGGAACATCTTACACCAAAAAGTAAGGACATCATCAAAAAAATTCTAGGATCATGTCAAAAAGAGGCCAACATGAGTTAAAGCCCAAAAGCCAAATATGGGACAATTTGTACATTGTAACAGTAATAATTGCAGTTTTATAAAATGTGCTTAAATTCCAGTGTTCACAATGATGAGTTGTTCTATGTTGACATCAATGAGAGAAGCATTCTTTATTTTCCGCAAGTTAAGATGAGTGGCTAACGTTAAGATGTTTAGCCCACGAAGGACTAGGGGAGGAGTAGCCTGCTTTCTCGGCTGCAGGATGCTTCTGGAAAGGATGCTGAAGAACTTGCTGGGGAAGATGGACCTGGGAAACAACTGAAGTTGATAAATACAGATTTCCTGTCTCCAGGTCCTTATTAATTTTCTGAATTGCTAAAATACGGTAAAATTTAAATTTGTTTGAGAATGTTTAAACATGCTTTATTAAAACTTCAACCACAGCAGTTATTTGAACTTTCTACACCGTCACATAAAGTTCCTGAAGTACTACTACTATGCTAAACTATGTATGAACATACAGTGGCATGAAAATACATCCTTACCTTGGTGATTTCAAGACTGCTTTAACATTAGGAAAAGAGTTATTTCCTAAATGTTTATCAAAAATAATAATAGTAATAAAAGGATGCTGATGACGCACAACCTTTCCAAATCAAAGCCGTGGGTTCCAGCTCACATTCTTCCTCATCTAGAATTCGGCCCCATGGTAACAAACAGAGCCATCAGAGAACACACCTCTTTCAACAATCATTTTAGGGTCAAAATGTATAGATTTAGCACTGGCAAAACGCAGCTCTCCTGCCCACCTGTGACTACACTTGTTCTTTCTCCTTTTCCTAATAAATTTGTCCTTTAAAAAATATAAACTATATTTTTAAAAATGTGCAGTTTCTGTGGTTTTGTCACTTCCTTGGGTATTACTAAAGAAAAGTCTAGTTCTGGAAAAGGAAAAAGTGGATATTTAATAAGGAGAACCAAGAGAGCAAACAGCATCTTACTGGCTCACTACCAGTCTGAGCAGGCAGCCGCCTCGCCATCACCTGGTACTCTCCAGCTCCCCTGGAACTTCTCCCCAGGTATTTCCTATAATGTCCCTTTCCTGAAGTCGGCTGTACACCTACCTAAGCTCAGCTGGGGGGGCAGGGATTGAGAGGATTCACCAGAGAGAGTGGGGCGCAGAGGAGACAGGAGAGGGCTGTCCGTCCTGTGTGGGTTAGCCCTCTGACTGCATTGAACTCCATGGTGATAGTGCTGAGACTTAACCCCTAGGCCACCAGAGGGGACCCTCAAGAATGTTTGATACAAGGAGGTAAAACAAGTTGTGTTTGTAAAGGATTATAAAATCTTTGTTTTCCAGCATGAGATTTAACCCGTAGTTAACTTTCTAAGTCTGCGCCCCAGTAACCTGACAAGGTGGCAAGTGGATCAGCATGCAACATTGCTTCTAACTGATAAGAAGCATCTGGACTGGAAGAGTTGTAAATACCTGATAATGCTCTGGGCTTTCTTTACCATGGTGACTCCGGTGTGAAGTGGGTCTCGAGGGGGCACTGGAAACTAAGATGCCAGAGTTGTGGTAAGAGATACTGGTTTCTACGGGATGAAGCTTCTGCAGGGGCCGCTCCTGCTTCTGCCCGGGGTGTATCTCGTCTCCCTCCACCCGCACTTCCTGGCTGCCCCTTACTGCTGGCTGGGGCTGCAGGTTCCTGCCAAGGAGGAATCTGAGGTCGCCCTGCCCACAGCTGCTTCTACCTCCATCTCTCTGAGTTGAGTGAGACCAGGAGTCACCTGTGACAGTCTTGTAAACTCGGACATTTGCTTTACCCTAAGGTAACCCTCCACCCCTGATGGGGATTGCATCACTACTCAAGGATGACTTTGAGGAAGGAAAGACAACAAGGAACAAAAGACAGGGAAGGAAGGAGAAACAGACCAACCAGACAACTTACTCAAATGTGTTTCCCAGCTTAGACCATATTATGTAATCACTTACTCTCCAAAATGAAAACCTAGGTTTATCAGACTAGTTAAACTACCAAAATAAAAAGTTAATGCAAGTTCCAAATCAGAAATAGCAAAAATACTTCCTCATGCCACCTCGGGCAGCTGGCAGTGACTGCCCGCTGTGAGGAGGCTCTGAGCCTGAGGCCAGTGTCCAAGAGGGCCAAGTCCTCGACACCGCTCCAGGGACGGGCAGAGGGACTGCACGTTGAGCGCCGGGCCAGTCCTCTCCACAGACAGACCGCGTACAACGCATTTTTAAATAACTAATTAGGAAATGCCAGAGACATGAAAGAAGATAGGTAACTTCAATCACTGTTAACTGTATCCCTGGCTAACACATGATGTTGGATGCTTTATACCATACTGAAGTGGCCTCTGCCACCTGCTTGTTTTGCTTAACACCATTATGTGTGATCGACCCGTGCTGACACATGTAGACCTAGTTCTTTTGTCCTCACTTCTGTCAAGACTAACTCAGGTGAGCGCAGGTTGCTAGTACCATGGACACCTGGTAGCAAAAGCTAATTTCATCTGGAGAGCTTCACCCTTGAGTCAGGCTTCACTGCATTTGAGTGACTGAAATCCAAAATTCCAAAAGAGAAGCATCAGGTGCCCAGATTTCAAATAATATCAGAAATAATATAAAATACTAAAAAATTTAAATACATTAAAAAAATCTCAAAAAAGGGCCTCCCTAGTAGCACAGCGGATAAGCACTGTGCTGTGGAGCTGTCGGCAGCAGCAATGCAAGTTCGACGCCTGGCCGGGGAGATTCCCACATGGCACAGCAGACCTCTCCAGCCTTGCCAGCTGCTCCCCTCACCAGTGTATTTCAGTCAATCTGCCTGTTCTGCTCCCCACTCTGTCTCTGGTGAACCCTCTCGCCGCCCTGCGCCTCTGGCCTGTGCTCCCTCTTGTATGCATAAATAAATAAATATTTTTTTAAATAATAAATAAATCTTAAAGCCAGTCACTTTACCTCTGAAAAGTCATTCCTTTCTGCTTTTTGCACTGCAGATTCTGCCATCCAGTTCTTCAGCACATATCTGGGATTGACAGCTTAGGCCAAGGTGAAGAGCAAATCATAGAACAATAAATTATAAGTCAACACAGGCCAAATGAAATCACCACAGAAATTAGATAACCTTAAAGAACTGTGTTGAAAGATTCAGTTGAAAAGAAATGATCAGCATCATCATTCCATTCTGATTATTTGTAAATAATGCACAGTATTTATGATTTGATGAGTACAGAAAAAACTTTTTAAGCAATATTGTGTCACCTTGATATGGGAACTAGAGGTCAACCAAGGTCTCACTACCATTACTTAAAAATACAGAGTGTGCTTTGAGTTGAGAACAGTGAGGACCCTGGGGGACTGGAGAAGTTTTTTTCCTTACCCGAGTCTTTTACCAGTCCCTAACCAAAAACGCATCACTGTTCCTCCTTTTATGACACAGAAGAATTAGTTTGGGGTCATCATCCAAGTGTAGGTTTATCAGTGAACAACATGTCCTCTTTCTCTGAGAATCTCATGTTTACTCTCAAAGTAAGAATGAGGTCATTTCCCCCCCTTCCCTATACTTATGTTTCTAAATTGATTGTTTTTCCTTTACTAACCCAGTTGATGCTGTTTGTTGTTTTTTTTTTAAAGATTTATTTATTTATACATACAAGCTGGGGTATAGGTCAGAGGTGTGGGGCGGCAAAAGGGCTCACCAGAGACAGAGTGGGGAGCAGAACAGGCAGATCAGAAATACACTGCTGAGGGGAGCAGCGGGCGAGGCAGGAGAGGTCTGCTGCGCCATGTGGGATTCTCCCCGGCTGGGCGTCGAGTGCTGCCGCTGCCCACAGCTCCACAGCGCAGCGCTCAACCGCTGTACCACCAGGGAAGCCCTGATGCTGTTTTGATTACTTGTACAGCTGTGAAAATCCCAGAAGGAAAGGGGATTTTTTTCCCTGCACCCCAACAAGAGCTATCATTCTCTAAAATAAAAGTCCCCTGATGAAATCAGAAAATCTCATATACAACACTTCAACTCAACTAACATATACTCACCTAGACTTACTCTATTTAAAAACAAAAAATACAGTTCCCTTAAGTAATTGATTCTTGTTTTCAAAAATGTTGCTTTCATATGATAATCCTTAAAGATGAGAAAATCAAAATAATGACTTACTTGCCAACCTTTTCCTTCTTTCAAAATCTGAATCATTCATGTTACTGAAAATGAGTAAAACAAAGGACAAAACGAGCCACTATTTTCCCAAGTTATCTTTTCTTCTAAGGATTAGAATTACTTCACAAGACAAATATTGAGGAAAAAATTCAAAAGTCACATTGAATCCGTGTCTGATAGAAAATTGAGTTAGAGTCTAACAGTAAGTAAAACAGCACCGTTTTGTCTAAAAAAAATTAAACTGTCTGATACCTTTCCTCATCTTGAATGTAAATTTTCTAAAAATAATTTAACTTTTTCTGGACTACACAGGGTCGTCTTTATAAAGAGCCTTCAGCAGCCATTAAATTGTGATGTGCTGTTTGCTCCTGTGCAGCCCGTGGTTTATCTGTCTCTTCTCAGCTGCCACTACCTAGAACTTCTTTACTCTTTTATGTCTGTTGCTTCTGATTCACTGCGAGTTATGCAACAAAGCACTTCTCACAACTCTGTAAGATCTGAAAATCAGCACATGTTGAGCCTAAGGAGTTTCTGGGCTCAGGTGTGTTGTCTTCTAGCCTGTCAAATGCAAGCATCAGACAGACTGATAAGAGAATAAGTGAAAAAGCAGTTTAGCAATCATATACGTACTTCCTGCAGGCATGGGAGAAATCCAGGTGACTGGGTAACTAGCCCACATGGCTTCAGAAGCCATTTTTTATGCTTATTAAAACAAGGGACGTTAGGGAAGACAAAAGTTCAAAGAGAGTTTACCAAGGAAGGCAGAGTAGACAAAAGGAGCACTGATTTAGTTCTTCAATTGAAGAGATAAGGAAATTGAAGAGATAAGGTTTTCCAGGGAGGGAATTATACAGAGAAAAGTTTGCATATAAATATCCTTTTCAAAAGCAACCTCCACCCAGTCTTCAAAGCCCTTCTCATAAAATCAAACTGCCAAAATAATGTATTTGGGTGTGACGGGGAGCTGTACTATCACCAACTGAGGTCAATAGTTCCACATTCTCTGCATGGTGCAGTGTTATAGATGCCTCGGTCAGTACAAGAATAAAGGGGTAGACATTGCTAATGTGAGATGACATAACGACAAAGCATTAGACACTTATAGAGAACCTATGGCCTTACCTCTCCAGTCTCAAAAGATACTGGGACACCCAAGGAGGAAACAGTTCATGCTTTGAGATCATCTTCAGCGCCCAGAATTGCTAAATGAAAATACAGTAATAGGCTGCTTGTTACATTAATATTTGTTCGGTTTATTTTAACTCCACCTTATTTTAATTTAAACTCTTCTTTAATAATAAAATAATATTCAAATTTTAAGTATATTATTTCTAGTAGTAGTGTAAGAGGGTGGTCCCCAGGAAAGGATGTGTTCCAGGTTCCCTGCCCCACCTAAGGGAGGGTGGAGCTGAGCAGGAGTTAGAAGCTGGAGAAGAAAGAAGGGGAGACACAAGACATAGAACAGACAGGAGAAGGAAGGAAGAAGGATGGAGAGCCAGAAGAGGCACAAGGAGCAGAAAGACATATAAAGAAGATGCACTGGCCTGGACTGATTGAGACACATGTGGATAAGAGACCCATGGGGAGACTGACTATGGCAATGTTGATCTTGGTTTTGATTTTGCTCTTTAACTCCCAGAATTGTCTGGCTGTTTCTGACCCTTTTGTATGGGTCCCTGCCGAAAAGTGTTTTGGTTCCTGCAGAACTGTCTGGCTGTTTCTGAGCCTTTTGTATGGATCCCTGCCAAAAGGTGTTTTAGACTTGTGGCAGGCTTTTGGGCCTTGCTTTGGGCCAGTCCCATTTGGGTGGACTTTTGCCCAAGAGGGATTGGATAACATTGGGTGCTTGACTTAGAAACTATATTCTTTGTCTTCTTTGTCTTATCTAATTCTATTAAAGTTTGTTTCCACAAAAGGTCCTATATGTTTTGTATTGATGCGGCAGATGGCAGAACCTATTAAGATTGGGCAGGTCTGGGGGTTCTGGGGTGCCCCCCTCTCTGTCCTGTAACAGTAGTATTTAAAAAAAAAAAAGGAAAAACAATTTAATTTTCTTTATTTAATATTCAACACTAAAATTCAAATTCACGGGGCCTCCCTGGTGGTGCAAGGGGTTAAGTCTCAGCACTATGAAGCTATGGGAAGCCACTCCTGGCTAGGGAGCTGACCCACATGGTGCAGCAGACCTCGCCTGTCTCGCCCACTGCTCCCCTCAGCAGTGTATTTCAGTAGATCTGCCTGTTCTGCTCCCCACTCTGTCTCTGGTGAATCCACCACACCTCTGGCCTATACGCCAGCTCCTGTATGCATAAATTAAAAAAATAAATCTATAAAATGCAAAAAATAAATAAATAAATAAAATTCCAATTCATGAAAATCCATGCAATGACATTCTACCCAGTAATAAAAAGGAAAGAACTTACTGATACACTAGGACAGAGATGAACATCAAAACTATGCTAAGAAGCCAGGTGCAAAAGACTACACATTACATGATTCCATTCATGGAATAAGTCTAGAAAGTAAAAACCTTGAGAGACAGGACATAGACTAGTAGTCACTTAGAGCTGGGAGAGAAACAGAGACTGACTGCAAAAGGACAGAAAGAATCTTTTCAAAAAGGTGGGATTGCTCTAAAATTAAACTGTGGAGGTACCAACACAGATCTGAAAATCACTGTATCTGCACAATTGAAAGGAGTGGAATTTTCTGGTATATAAATTATACCTCAATAAGCCTGTTAAGGAAAACTGAATTAAGAAGAAAGTCAAATGTCACAAGTTAATATCTGAGGAATGTGGAGCTCCTGTAACTGGCTTTGGGTAAACTCTCTAAGCTGCCAAAATTTCATTGTAAAATCAGCTTCTGTCTTTTCCATGAGCTAATAAAAATAATTATATTTATCAGTTTCCATTCCTCATGAATATACTGAATAGTAATTCAAATGTTAATCAGAAGAAAGATAAAATAATGAACTTACATGTAATAGAAACGCAATTAAGTCATTATCACACTCACTTTTTCCAAGTAATCCCAATTTGACTTTAAACAACTCCCTAAATCTAAAAGGAGAAATGTCAATTCATTATTAAGGTTCTCACTATTTCAAGAATTGCCCTCAAACCAACCAGTACGATTGATAATCTACTCAAAAAGGATAAACCTTGAATAATAAATAACTGGATACCCCTCAAGAATTTGAGCAGCACTAAAGAGGGAAAAAAGGAAAATTAAACCTGGATTTAAAATTAACATCTTTATGACATGATAATATACACAGAGAACTCTAAAAACTCCACAGAAAAACTAATCAAAATAATCAATCAATTTAGTAAAGTAGCAGGATACAAACTCAAAACACAAAAATCAATAGCCTTCCTATATGCAAACAATCAATCCGAAGAAGAGGAAATCAGGAAAACCACCCCCTTTACAATTGAAACAAAGAAAATCAAATACCTGGGAATAAACCTAACAAAAGAAATGAAGGATCTATACAAAGAAAACTATAAAACCTTATACAAAGAAATGGAAAGACAGCCCCTGCTCATGGATAGCAAGAATTAACATTATCAAAATGGCCATACTACCTAAAGCAATTTACAGATTCAACGCTATCCCAATAAAAAACCTCAATGACATTCTTCAAAGAGATTGAATGAATACTGATGAAGTTCATATGGAATCACAAAAAACCTCTAATAGCCAAAGCTCTCCTGACCAAAAAGGAGAATTGGATGTATCACCCTCCCAGACTTCAAACTATACTACAAAGCCATAATAATTAAAACTGCATGGCACTGGACCAAAAATAGACACACAGATCAATGGAATCGAATAAAGAACCCAGAAATCAACCCACATATATATGGACAATTAATCTTTGATAAGGGTGCAAAGAATATGCAATGAAACAAGGAAAGTTTGTTCAACAAATGGTGCTGGGAAAACTGGATGACTACATGCAGAAAAATGAAGCTAGACTTCTACCTCACACCATGCATGAAAACCAATTCAAAATGGATTAGAGACTTGGACATAAGACCTGAAACCAAAAATTTATAGAAGAAAATGTAGGCAAAACAATACAGGACATATATCTTAGTAACATTTTTAAGGACACATCCCCCAAAGCAAAGATAGTGAAGGAAAAGATAAGGAGCTGGGATTACATCAAACTAAAAAACTTCTGTACAGCAAAAGAGACATTAACCAAAACAAGGAAACAGCCAACTGACTGGGAAAAAATTTTTGCACTCCATACAACAGACAAGGGACTGATCACAAAAATCCACAAAGAACTCACATGACTCAACAAAAACAAAGCAAAAAATCCAATCAAAAAATAGGCAGAAGAACTTAAAAGACACTTCTCCAAAGAAGAATAGCAAATGGCCAATAGGCACATGAAAAAATGTTCAACATCCCTAATAATCAGAGAAATGCAAAGAAAAACCACAATGAGATACCACTTTACACCAGCAAGAATGGCACGTATTAAAAAAACAGGGAACAACAAATGTTGGCGAGGGTGTGGAGAAAAAGGAACCCTCCTACACTGCTGATGGGAATGCAAACTGGTCCAACCATTATGGAATGCTATATGGCGGTTCCTCAAATTGCTAAAAATGGAGCTTCCATATGACCCAGTAATACCACTTCTCAAAGGACACAAAAACATTAATCCAAAAAGATACATGCACCCATGTGTTTATTGCAGCATTATTCACAATAGCTAAGATATGGAAACAACCCAGATGCCCAAAAATAGATGATTGGATTAAGAAGATGTGGTACATATACACAGTGGAATTCAAAAAAGATAAACACATGCAATTTGCAGCAACATGGATGGAGCTAGAAGGGATCATGCTCAGCGAAATAAGCCAGAAAGAAAGAGAAAAGTATCAAATGGTTTCACTCATAACAGGAATATAGGAGAATCAAATAAGAAAGAGACATTCAGCAAGGGAGGGGGCGGGAAAGGGCTCAAAATGGGGAAGAAAAGAGCAGAAGGGATTATGGTGATGGTTCATGGGTGAATCAGTGGTGGGTAATCTATGGGTTATACACAATAATGTAAAAGATATGAATAAAAATTTAAAAATTAAAAAATTTTTAATTAAAATTTAAAATTAAAAAGAATTGGAATAAAATATCAGTGGAAACTTAAAAAAATAAAAAATAAAATTAACATCTTTAAATCACCTTTTATAAGAACAAAGTGAAGCTTCTCATACATTAAATAACATTACAGGGGCATATTAAATAATATGCTACTGAGTCTGACCTAGTGATAATTTTATATCATGTCCTACAGAAAATTGTCAGAATTTACTGTCTCCAAGATTTGAGTATAGATCAAATCATGTCACACCTGAAACATTACCATATACAATTAGCTTATAGGATAAATGTTGATGTCTCTATAACACCAAATGAATTAAATAAATGGACTTTGTGTATTTTTGAAATTATCTTAAGCCCAAACTAATGCATTATAAATACCGTCACCAATACAATAATTACATGTCTGAACATATGGAAGTACAGTGAGATATTTCATACAAACACAAAAATTAAAGTTTTTTACCTTAAACTATCTATAAACAAGTTATACTTTCATTTCTTAACATTCTTAAATGTGTTTTAAATGAAATAAAACCCGTATATTCCAGTAATACAATAGTAAAATATATGAACAGTTAGAACGAAAGAGAATGTAAAACAATTAGAGAAAAGGACTTGAAAAAATACAATTAAGGTAGGAGATTTTAATACACATCTCATGATTCACACTTATCTAGTAGATAAAAGTGAATAGAGTCATAAAGGACTTGAATAATACACTGGATACATCCTCAATGTAATATATTAAAACCTTTGACCATACACACACACATATAAAATATGTATATATCTACTATATATACATATATATGTAAAATGATCATAAAACACACAAAACTTACTATGTTGGGTCACAAAGTAACCTTAACACATTTTGAATAACAGATTTTTACCAAACCTATTATTTGATTGCTAAAATGCAGACAAAACAATTTAAACCCCTTAGAGATGTAAAAAGTGATAAATAATCCTTCAATAAAAGAAAATAAACTAAAATTTTATAACACCTAAGAAAGCAATAGGAAAACACTTTATCCTGATAATTATGGAATAAAACCAAAACTGAACTAGAGAAAAACACATAATTTGAAATGCCTTCATTATTAAAGACTAAATAATAAGATGGTTTTTAAAATACTATTTTCTTTTTTTCAAAAAACAATCATTATACAAATAAACTTCCAAACAGATTTATTTGGTAGAGTTATGATTTACTCACAGTTGCTTTTGCCTAGGATCCAGTGATGGGTTTAAAGCTTGTAATTATTTATTTAAATTAAACACCCCAACATTAGCCTGATTTCCTATTTTATATCTTCTTTCATCATCAGATATGTTTGGTACAAAATCTGTTTAAAACAAAATAACATTGTTTATAATGGAAATAATTATAGAAAAGTTTCTTTTAGCATTTCTAAGTTTACATTTAAACTTAATATAAAGTTAAATTTATTATATAAAAATCTTTCTGACATTAAACCTTCAAATCGAAAGTAATATAAACACTAATACCCACACACATTAAAATCTTTTAAAATATGAAGATCTGCCGAGTGGGAGGAATACTTTCCTAATCTACAGAAATTTCCAGATTATCAAACATGTACTTCAAACTCCAACTAAACAGCATGCCCTCCAGAGAGCCTCCTCTGAGGCCTCCAGTGATCAGTATGTACTATTACATTTTATAGGTTATGAAAGTGAGAGATTAAGTAGCTTCTGTAAGGCCTAGGGTCATTAAGGTGCAGATGCTAGGATGTAAACCCACATCTGCCTGACAACACACCCCTATTTCTCTCCATGTAATCTTCACTGACACGTAATGCTTCAGGACAGAGACCACAAAGGACTCATTTTAGTATCTCTATGGCACCTTGAAGATTGAGGAACACATAAATGACTATTTTATGAATGAACCCAATTCTTTCTATTATGCTATCATTGTATCAGCTATAGCAGTTTATCTAAAGTGAATCTGTGATGACTCATTTCCTGTAATAAGGTGTATGTGTAAATCATACATACCTGGATTATAAGCTTCCATGAAACCAAATGGACCATAGTCAATTGTAATGGATAACAAACTGAAGTTATCAGTATTACAAACACCTAAAACAGTAACGAAAAGTCCAAAAACATGAAAATAAAATAAACAGCACTTTTAACTGTAAAAAATTATTCAGAATAGGAAATGCATTTATTTTAAAAATGAAATAAAATTAAATTATCAATCGAATGGTTAACAGGCGAAGTCAAATAGTTTAAGAAACACTAAAATTAGGGCCTCCTTGGTGGCGCAGCGGTTAAGTGCTGAGCTGTGAAGCTATTGGCAGCAGCAATGCGAGTTCGACACCCGGCTGGGGAGATTCCTACATGGCGCAGCAGACCTCTCCTGCCTCGCCCACTGCTCCCCTCAGCAGTGTATTTCTGATCTGCCTGTTCTGCTCCCCACTCTGTCTCTGGTGAACCCTCTTGCCGCCCCACGCCTCTGGCCTGTATCCCAGCTTGTATGCATAAATAAATAAATCTTTTTAAAAAAACACTAAAATTAGATTTAAAAATTAGCTCTAAACTTTTGTTTTATATTTCCCCACAAAATACTACAGAAATAAAACCCCAAGAACGGAAACATCCTCTTATTTTCATCAATTTCTACATTCATTTAAAGTATATGTGATTTGGAATGGCAGTAAAGGAATCTACTTAATCAATCTTCAAAGACCGTGAAAAAGGGAATAGGTAAAAATGTGGATATGCGCCCTCAGAACATCGTTAGCTGCAGGCCAGTAGCACAGCTGACTATACATACATGACTTGTTTTTCAGTTATTCTTAGTAGGCAGACATTCCCTCCAGTGCAACCCCATACAGCGAACGACCCGAAATACACAAGCCAGCCCCACTGTTTTTGCAGGAAACAGGAATACCATTGAATTGTTATGAAATAGTTAATGACTACACTAGAGAATGGAACCCACACTCATTTCTGTATATTTTAAATTCTCTACCATAAGCAAGTAGTGCTTTTATAAAAGATTTTTTAAAATAGCTTTCAAGAGATTTAAATCTAATATATATTCAACATGGAATCCTACGGTGAAAAGCTGTACAGGTAACATTATCCTCACCAAATTGAGGATGCTGATTCTTTTTAGTGTATGCTGCTCATTCAAAACTGTTTTATACATGAGAAGACTGTTTGTTGCTAAATACAAATTCTTATGTCAAAAATGTTAAGATGCTTATCAACAGGAATATTTAAAAACTCACAAAAGAAGAAATCCCCAACTTCAACGAATTAATTCTGCTTTCCCATGAAAAGGATGAATATCAGCAGATAACTTACCATGAGCAAAACCAACAGACATCCACAAGGCAATAAGTTGTGCTGTCTCAGATACCACAACAGAAAAGAATTCCTAGAATGCAATTTAAAGGTTCTTCAGAATTTCAGCAGCAATACTCTCTTAAGATCTACTGACAAGGAGAACCGAGGGAGAATTCAAAGGTGGACCAAACAAAAACTAAAGAAATGGAGCTCTTAAATATGTAAGAAAAAGTAAACAGAGTTATTCACCCAGAAATAATATAAAAGTTTCAGATGTAGTATTACAACTAGGCTTTCTCCAGGTCCAAAAAGGAAAGGGAAAATGTTAAAATTCAATATAAGGGAGCTGAATGTAAAAAAAAAAGTGAGCTATCAAATTTTGAAATGAGTCACTAGGAAAATCACAGAATTCCCTTGTCTGTGACAATGAAAAATGAAAAGGGGTCATGAAGATAAAAAATTTTCCACAAGAACAGAAAGTCACATTTTTCTATTACACATTGTGTTTACTTTAGAATCACTACTATACAAATACTTATATATCTAATTGTGAGAAAAGAATATCTGTACAGTTGTTAACTGTTGCTCCAAACATAACATCTACAGTTAGGATATAGTATTACCTATTCCTTTTTTCTGCATATCTTTCAAATAAAAAACTTTCTTATTTACATCTTGTTTACAGAGTGGTTCATTTTCTTCATTCTCTAATGAAATGTTCAAAGAGCACTATATTTCCTTTCCTAACTTTGGTTTTTTAAATTCTAAGTTGTAACTACTAATCTTAGCAGACCAGTGAGAGAAGGTATATGCCCTTTCCCTTGAGAAACCTACCACGGATCTGCATTATTTGCAATAGCTGAATTTGGAAGTAACCTAAGTAGCTATTGATAGAGGATGGAATAAAGAGGACGTGTCTGTCCACACAACAGAATACTACTCAGCCATGAGGAAAGATGAAATGTCACCATTTATAGCAAAATGGAAGGAGCTCAAGGGAAGTATGTGTAATAGAGCAAGTTGGAAAAATAAAGACAAATACTGGACATTTTCATAAATGTGAGTAAAACCAGGAATCACAATGGATCAGTTAACAAAGCAAAGTAATTATAAACCAGCAGACATTCATAGACAAAGTGAAGTTTCTCAGGTAAGAAGGATGGGGGAGGGAAGAATAGTGAAAGCTGTATAAGGAATGGTGGCAGGAAAAAAAACACACTTGGGAGTTTAAAAAAAATGAATTTTTTAGCAAAGCAACTCTCTTGCTGCAAGCTACTGAAAGTCAGCCCTGACACAAGGATTCATAAGGGAAAAAAAGGAAAAGGAAATGAAATTTTGTTTTTTTTTTTAAAGACCTGTTTGGACCCTTTCAAGTTTGTTAGAATACTCTCAATGACTCAAAAGAAAAAAAAAATAACGTACCACTATCTATTAGGTTCTTTGACATCTATAGAGGGGTAATGTTCCCAGATGATGAAGTCTGCAATGTCCTGGAGATGAAAGGGAGACCGCAGTCAGTGTCTCTCAGCAGACAGCATTCCACATCCAGTCACCTAACTCACCTTGAACATTCTTTTTCAAGGTTCAAGTTTTAAAATCAAAGGAATAAGATTTTATTCCCAGAACAGCCAAAGAGAAATATTTCCTCAGTGCCAATAAAAACTGAAAATGTGTTTCAAAGACCATAGTACATGCTGCCTGATTAGGTTACACATTCAGATTAGTTCCGCAAACACCCACGGGGTACCCACTGCACCTGCTGTATGCCACGCCCTGTGCAACTCTTGAAAAGAGAAAGGTAAGACCCAGACCCAGATCTCAAAGAGCACAGAGTCTATTAGGGAAAAATACATGATGTTACAGTAAAAAAAAAAAATGCAACAACTGAAATATACAAGAAGTATACGTGGAGTGTTCACAAATGAGGTGACCAAAAAATGGCAATGTTTGAAGTTAAAATACTTAAGGGGCACATGGAGCATATGATGTATTCTCTATTTTATCAGACTGTTCTAACTAGTTAAGTACTGATGTTGATTGCATTGGAGAAGAGAAAATCCATTAAAAAAAATCGGGGGTTGGGCCTCCCTGGTGGCGCAAGGGGTTAAGTCTCAGCACTATGAAGCTATCCGCAGCCACTGCAGCACGAGTTCGATCCCCAGCCAGGGAGCTTCCCACATGGCGCAGCAGACCTCTCCTGCCTCGCCCACTGCCCCCCACCCCCAGCAGTGTATTTCAGTCGATCTGCCTGTTCTGCTCCCCACTCTGTCTTTGGTGAATCCTCTCACCCCCCACACCTCTGGCCTACACTCCTACACCCCAGTTCTTGTATGTATAAATAAATAAATCTTTTTTAAAAATTGGGGGTTTTAGACATGATTTAGAATGAACACTGGTCAAAACAATAGGGATGGATTAGTGTTTGTACATAAACATAACGTCACATTAGCCACTTCGAGGATGGTGGTCAACAACACACATCAGATGTGGACAGATATGTAACCTACAGTCTGACTACCAGATAGAAGAATTTCAGTGACGTGGTGGATTCAAGCAGATGTGACCCCCAAAACAAATGTGAAATCAGAAATAATACCCAACAAGATTAGCAACTCTCTGAACAAGCGAGGACGACCGTGTCTCAGTGAAGTCTGCTGAAGGAGGAGACGCAGGGAGCGGCCAGGGTCAGTGATGGCGCGTTTGCTTTGCTCCCCTCGTCTCTCCCCATATTTGTTGTGGAGCAAGTATTTAAATTCACCAAGCTGATAACTGCCGTAAAGAACCCACATTCCAAGTGAGTCTAGCTTTTGCAAGAAACTATTTTCTTACATATTGCCAATTACTTTTTATAACTATTGTACTATCTTAACAAATAGAAACAGAATTCCTCTTCAAGGAGGGAACGCTTTTGTTTAAAGAAACATCTTGCTAAGTCTGCTTGAGGAAGATGGGACTTTGCGAACACAGATGCCAGCAAGTGCCAAGACATGAGATGGTTGAAGGTAAACTGCATGGCAGGAGGGAAGAATTTATTGTTTTGTCCTTTGAAGCAACCCCCTTCCTCTGTCTTCCCTGCAAAAATATTCAGTTGGATATACTCTGTTCTTAAATCCTTTGTGTGAATTTAGTCTGTTGTCTCTGTTTTCATTCTGATAGAGAACTGAGTGTCATGTCTAGGTCATCCCAATGTTCAGGAAAGAAGAGACCTGAGGCAGAGTGCTGCAAGGTCCAGGAGTTAGGAGGAGAGCTTCTGGCCTCTTGAGGCTGTAGAACTGAGGCAACTGAGTCATTGCCACTCAGGCACTGAGGCCTGAGTTCGATCCCTGGCTAGGGAGCTGACCCACATGGTAAAGCAGACACCTCTTGTCTCGCCCGCTGCTCCCCTCAGCAGTGTATTTCAGTAGATCCACCTGTTCTGCTCCCCACTCTATGTCTGGTGAATCCTCTCACTGCCTGCACCTCTGGCCTACACCCCAGTTCTTGTATGCATAAAAAAAATAAAAAAAAATAAATAAATCTGAAACTTTTGGTTTTACTTATAAGAAAACCAAAAATAGTTTCAACTTTGCAGTACATAAATAATAAACTACCTAATTTTAATTGTCTTCTACCATTTAATAAAAGGGCATTTTCTAACCTTAGTAAATCAAGTTCACCATGATGAGCCAAAATTTCTAATGATCTGATTCTAAACCAAGATTTTGCAACTCGCAGCATTACTGCACCTAAAAAAGAAACATTTGTTTTAGCATAACTATTTTAAACAATATAAATATAGGGTGTGCTTCTCATAAGAATGAAATTCTTTTAATACATAAATACAATTTATCAGAAAAACAATCAATTTACACCCTACAAAGGATCAAGGATCCTTCTCCATTTCTTTAAGGATCAGAATCAGACTACTAGGCGCTACAACACTTTCAGAAACACCAAGGTTCCAACACAGCAAAAGGCTACAGATTCAGATTCCCACTGAAGGGGTTTGGCTAGATGATACCTTTTGTGTCATATCAACTGAGACCTTCTTCCTAAAAAGTCCCTAAACTGTAGTGTGCTCATTTTGTGATATTTTGCCTGCTGTCCACAAACTTTTTGTTCACCTCCCAGACGCTCAGTGTGAAGTGGATGGACCAGCGGTGTAAGAAAGTGGGAAAGGACACATCTTGAAGAGCTGCTTCTTAAGACAGAAAAGATGTCCAATGTCTGCTGTCCCTTCAGAACTTAGTCCAATTTCATGTGAGTGTCCTAAAAACTGTTACCTCGTTCTTTCCCAGAGTTTCCATTGTAGAACTGATCTCTCCATACTTCATCATCACTTACAACCAGACTGAAAGAGAAGAGAATCAAAGTTTAAACTCAAACATTAGATCTTCGTACGAAGGTCCTAAAACTGTAAGAAACTATAAAAGTCATGCTATGAGAAATCTGTCTACTAAGTTCACTGCCACGTTTCTGGAGAGAACATGATCCTATTCTCAAACGCAACCTCAAGGAAGAATTACCTTGCAGTTCTGCTAGTTGGAATTCCAAGATAGTGCATAGCTTCGCTGCACAAAAATTCTCTCACTGAAGAGCGAAGTACAGCTCTGCCATCACCATTTCTGTGGGAAATGTGATTTTTTTAAATTTCAGATATATTTAAGACAACATCAAATTTTATTTAAATGATGGGAAAAAGTAGGAAACTATACCGGGAGTACGGGGTCCTTCCTGAGCCTTTTAATTGGAGCTCCCACTTCTCACCCTGCCTTCAAAAAGAAAAAACAAAAGTAAGTGTTAGAAGATTCGTGTTAATATTTAGCAGAAATGTGATTATACAAGAAGACATGTTGTACCTGTTCATGTAAATTCCAATGAAATGGGCTCTTCCATCCCCAAGCTGATCCGCCCATATTCCAAACTAAAAGGTAAAAAAGAAAACTAGTCAGTTTATTGGCCTTCATATTTTGTATTAGCTCAGGTTTTTTTGTCAAAATTGAGACTGGGTACTGCACTCTAGAATTATAATAATCTACAATCTGAATATAGGTGAAAATAAAATTAAATCAATAAGACACGTAAAACTTATTTTAAAATACATACATAAAACAATATATATATATATAATTTCTTCATCATCTTATACCTGAGGTCAAATTTGCTAGATATAGAATACTTAGATCTATTTAATTATAAAATATAAACTGGGAAAATTTATTAGTAGAAAATCTGTCTACACTATATGTATGCAACATAAAGTCAGGAACACACATACAGAAAAAAAAATTGCTTTGAGTTTGCATGACTTTCCAATTTTTTCTGTTAAAATTTGTACACACTTTTTCAATGCTGTTATGCCACTTAATAGCTGCAAAAATTTGTTTATTTTATGTCATTGATACTGACCTTTCATTTCTGTAAAATGGCATAAACTTTGTCAGGTTACTATAAGAATGAATGTGCAAAATGCCTTTACGTCTGACATATACAAAAGATAGTAGTAACTATTATTGCCATTTTTTTTTTTTGCTAACTTAGACATCTCTCCACTCTTCACACAGATGTTTCTTTCATCAGAAAGTTTTCTGATCTTCCAGGACAGTAAAGTCCTTTATGGTCTTGTAAATTCTCAGAACTACTATCCTCACCCCTACCACAATTCAAATGCAAATGAAATTTATTTTATCTACACCTCCCCTAGAGTATTAGTAATTTGAAAAAGGGAACAGGTGTCATTTACCATTATAACCACACCCCAAACTTTCTTCACGATCTTCCCTTATTTCAAGAACATTCCTTACTGTTTGAACATATATAACACCCCCATTTAATCCTTATTTCTGTCTGTTTCCGGCCGTTCTAAAACCTTTCTCTATAGGTGTCTAAGCAAAATTATATTTTTCCTTCTGAGGCTTTCATATTGACACACTATACCGCTTTCCTTTGCCCAAATCTCTTGCCAACACTTCATTTAGTTGTCTAGGAATAAATCACATAAATTTTACATTTGTAGTGCCCCAGTTTCATTTTTAAAAATTTAGGCTCCAGTTTTATCATAGCAAATCATATCAGCTAATCTAGAAACATCTTACCACAACATACTCTTTTAGAAAGGTCTAACTAACTTCTCTACTAAGACAGCATTTTCACCAAGTTTTTGTATTTGCTTAAGCATAGTGATGTGAAAGGTACTCTCACCTGGTGGCCACCATATCTGTGAGCCAATGGAATAGATCCAAATAATATCTTTTCGCCACTTACAACCTGAAGAAAATCATCTGTTTCCGAGACAGATAAATCAAGGTCCAAAATATCTTCCAGTACTTCCTGAGGTAGGAAAAAAATATTCTTATACACTTAAGTAATCATTTAATAATCCTTAAAGGACTAAATAGAAGAAAATTAAAAGAATAAACCTCTGACAAAAAACAATTTTATATTTTTTCATAAGAGATGCACCAAGTTTTCTATGATTATTTATGCTATTTGGGAAAATTAGCTTTATTAGACCTAAAATTTAATTGAGATACATGGTAAAATAGCTTTAATATTTTTCCTAGCACATATACTTTTAAGGAACTAGCAAAAAGTAAATGTTCTATTTTTATGCCAAATTCACCTATATTATGAGAGAACAATTTAGAATTTATTAGAGAGAGACCAACACTCAAAGTTGTCTATGATGAGACTTTCTTTGTGCCCTGTTTCTTCCCCGTTAAAATGCCTTTCCCTTGCAGTGTAGCTTTAAGAAAGTCAGTACTAGGATCCGGGAATAAGTACTAAAAAGTAATTTCTAAGAATAATATTCTCCAAGTACTTGTATTTTAAACATAAAATAGTCAATTACCAATAGACTAGCAATATTAACAATGAAAAAGTAAAATTTTAGCAAAAGTTGAAGTATTTATATTGTGAAAAAATAAAGCCTAACCTTTGTAACTGCTACAAGACGTACTCTTGATTTGAAAGGAGTAGGGAAGGCAATTGAAAAAATACACTTTTTCACTTTACGAACATAGTTCTCTTTAACAGGATCAACTGGCAACACAGCTGATTTAAAAAAAAAAAAAAGTATTCTCAACACTCTCATTTTGTTGCATATCCAGCATTAACAATCCTTAGAAAGGTCCTGGTTTTTCAAGAAAATAAAATTCAACCATCATATTTTGTTCTCTTAAGGCGACTTTATCATTTTCAACCATAAATATTCATACACTACCATATATGGAAGTGTTCAAGAGGAAGGGAAACGGAAAAAGTTTAAAACAAGACACATACTCTATCTTCAAAGAATCTTCACCCACAGGAGACTAATAGAATGTGAAACATACTTATATATAAGAACCGAGAAATAAAATGGAGGTGCGATGGTGGAAATTCTATGAGGACTATACCTGAGTGGAGAAAGCAGACATTGTTAAAAAATGAACAATAATGTAAAATATAAATTATGTAAAAAATAAAGAATAAAACAGAGGTGATCTTCGCTACAGAGCAGTCATGGGTCACTGAACAACAGGTGAGAAATGCACTGTTAGCACCTTTTGTCACTGTGCAAGCTGTGTACAAACTCTTCCTTTGGTCGTGACCAACATGCCGCCAAAGGCATACGTCTCTGCGTCTGGTCTGCAGTCCAGGTCATTAGAAGTTTCCTTGTTCTCATATAGTCCTTTCTGGTATTTTTGTTAGTCTTGCTGCTTCTAATAAAGCAGGTCCTTTCACAATTTCCCTCATTTTTTTCTTCAAGATTGTCAGATATTTGAATGGGGTATGATGGACTGGTGAGCAATAACTACTCCTGGTTTTTCATTCCATAGTCCTTAATCACTTTTAATTTCATTTCAGGCTCAGTGACTTGGTGTGGTCTCTTGAAAGCAACGTTAGCAGATTTGTGCACTTAGGGATCAGGATGAAAACATCACAAGACTAAGGAGCAAATGATGCTGTCAGGAAACATGGAAGCCCCAGGTGAATGAGGCTGCTGGCAGCGTGAAATGCTATGACTTTACAAGCTTCTATGTGACCAGGTAACAGGAATTTGGGAACAATTCCAGTCTATTGATGGAAATGTCACTACAAGGTGTATGACTATTAGAGTGCTAATCAACTCAGTGGAATCCAATCAAAAAATGTAGGCACTTCAGGAAAATCACAATTAACGAAAGACAGCCACTAGATGTTTTCCAGAATGTGCAAAACCGCTCCCAACCCGCCCCCCAGAAATTTCATAACATTGAATTCATGCCCATTCATTTTACAGTTTACAAATGGCCTCTAATGAGGTTAGCTGTTAATTAAGCCCATGCATTAAAAACACGTACTTTATTTTAAAAACTGTAAAGAGTTCTGAATATGCTTGAGATACTCAAAACATATTTACTTTTAAGAACTTACAGTTCTTAAAATCTTAATCTGTTTTCCTAATCCAAAACAGTTTAGAACAAAACAAAAACATTTTATTCCTAAAAATACAAGAAAAAAGGAAGACAAAAACCTGTTTCTGGATAGGGATTATATCGCTATGATATTGGAGTCACCAAATTACTTAATAAACAAAACAGAGGTCCAATCAAAGTCCTAGTGGGATTTTTTTTTAAGGAGCAAATTTAGAGTAATTCTGGAAAAACAGACAAAAATGTTTAAATAAGGGAAATGGGAGCATGTGCTTACAGTAAAATTTATAACAACACAATAATTTAAAATATTGTTATCCAAACATAGATACAAAGATCCAGGAGACTCAACAGAAAGCACAGAAACAGTCCAAATATTAAAATTACCTATCTAATATTTTGAATCAATGGAAAAACGTGGCATCAGGACAATTTGTTCAGTTGTTTGAAATAACTCCTATCTATTCCACCTAAGGTTAATCAAATGTCAGTTCTAACAGAAAGAAGAGTATTCTTTTATCTCCCTCACCTGAGTAAAAAACCACGAGATTTAACTCTCATACTTTCCCTTAAGTACATGGTAAATAAGGCAGAACTCTGGGGAAACAAATGGGTAATTGACCAAGATACAGGTGATTTCAACAGAAAACGTGACATATTATTATAAGTTCCAACAGAGTATTTTCTTTTTTCTCAAAGAGCCTCTGTATGGAAACAGACTGTATTCTATAATTAATGCACTTTCTTTTTCCAATGCTCCATTTCAGTAGAGCATGGACAGTTTATAATGATCCATTAGTAGTTAGGATTTTTGTACTGATTGACACACACTTTGCTAAAGCAGTTGACATATATCCATAAATATGACCATTGGCCACGAAACTGAAAAGGCTATTTCAGATTAAACCAACCCCCACCCTTGTTACACTTTAACCAGCTAATCAGTCATAAACTAAAAACCCCAGGGAAAATTCCAAATGTATGTTAACTTCATAGAGAAATCAGCAATTCCATAATTAAATTATTTAGAATTCAGATTTATCAAAGGATATGAAATTCACAAAAATTGCTAACCTTTCAGCACAACTATATTTGAACCTCTTCTCTCAGTTAATGTTCTTAACAATATAGCCCTGATAATTCATTGTTAATTTATTTAATAAGATTAGGATAAGTTTTACAGAGCATTATGAACCAACACGTAAGTGATACGTATATAGTATCATATATATATATATTCTCTCCCTGGCTGTAAAATGTGGTCACAGGTATTTTTAACAGTGTCATACACATAGAACATGTCTTAAGTGAAGTCAACTCTCCACTGTTAAAATGCAACTTTGAAAATGCTAACAAGTACATATTCCATTTTTTTGAGTTCATTCTTTCACATAAGTGCAGTTAAAAAGACCAGTATCATGTCTGGTGTGAGTCTGTTTTTTGGGGAATTACTGCACGGTTCAGACAATACTTTCAGCTTCCTCCACTCATGCTTGTCCTAGCTGGGTCAAAAAAGCTGAGCTAGTATCAGTTTAGCAGTATCAATATCACAGTTTAGCAGTATCACATAATGTTGGGAAGCCTTCATGAAGGTCCTGTTTTTCTCACTTAGCCTTGCCAGATTACACCTTCAAAGGTGCTAGGCATTTGTTTTAGTCTGTGTAAAAAAATTCTAAATGAAAATGGCCTGACACAACTGGGTAGCTGTAGCTCCAAGTGTGTGAGCTTGGACATTTAATTCCTCTAAACCGCAATTTCCCTTCTGAACAAAGAACAAATAATATCAAAGTCAGGATTATTACACAAATAATGGTGCTTACTTTGGCAAATTCGTCCTTGCCTATTTCTTAATGTATAAACCAGATCAATATAAAAAATCACCTACAGGTGCGTATTAATAACCATTATCTGTAAAGCACCTGACACGTTTTTACATAATATTCTTCAGGATGGGGGCTGGAGGGGAAACTCATGAAATTGGCTTCTTTTATGGTTTTTCTGTGCTTATTCTATGCTTTAAGTTAAAAAACAATACTTTAAAAATAAATATTAAAATGTGCTAAAGAATACGGATACTTTCACTCTTTAATGAAGAAACCATGGTTTAGGAGAAAAACCTCTTGACAATTTGCAGCTGCCTAACTGCTGGTCTATTTCCTAATAAGTGAATTTTCTGAGGACAGAGTAAGTTTCTTCTATTTCTGTATCTCTAATGAGCTTACACTTTCTCTCACTGGCTCTCTTTGTACTGCAAGTACTGAATGACTAGTTGTTTCAGAGATTTCTGTTGTAAATAAGTAGTTTCCATTACCATTCCATGACCTGATTACAGAGCTAAGGAGAGAAGTCTTCGTAACCCATATTGGATGTCAACCCTGTCCATTCTCCAGTATCCCGAATATCCCAAGAATGGGAATCACATATCCAGTAGTATGGAAGACTACCAAGTTATGCAAATATACCTATAAGGTGTTCAGAGGAGAGAGTCCAAAAGCTGAGAGACGAGGCTAATCTAGCTCCGATTTCACAATAGCCTTGATGGTAGTTTGACTTGTTACTGGAAAGTGCAAAAGGCCACTTCCTTCCCGGTCGGGTTGCAATAAGCAGCCCACGATGGCGTGACAGGTTACACCCAGGAGAAGTAGCTGCGGAAACCGAAGCCTCCGGATTAGGCAGCAAAACCGGAACCCGACTCTTTGAGGCATATCGCTGCCTATAGAAAAATACAGAACAAAAGAGTTAGTGACTGGAAGTCTGATGCCGGGTGCGGTATCTTGCTAACAGCTGGTCCCCCAGCAGCACGCTGTTGCTAGGAGTGTCGGAGCCGCGAGCTCAACATGGGCAGGGAAGGGCGCGGGAGAGACGGTCGCTCGCGCGGAAGGTCTGGCTTAGTTTCTCCCCTGCGGGTCACAGGCCAGGAGGGCTCACCCGCCGCGCCCCTTTCCCAGTCTCCCGGAACCTGCCTGGAGGCCACGAGGCCCCAGACGGCCGCCCACAGCGGGCGCCGACGGCGCAGCCCAGGGGAGGAGCGAGCAAGGCGCCCGGGTGGGGCCGAACAGCTTCCTGTGCCAGGTTTCCGGCTCCGGGTCTCGGGAGAAGGCCTGCCGGGTCAGAGGCGGAGCCGCCGCCCGGCCGCGACTTTCAGACTCGGACCATGGCCTCGTGCTGGTGGCGGTGGCGGCGGAGCTGCTCCTGGAGGCCGGCGGCGCGGAGCCCGGGGCCCAGCTCACCGGGGCTTGCGGGGCCGCCCGCGCCGCGCGCAGCCGCCTATGCCCCGGCGCAGGTGAGGTCGGAGGCGCGCGCGGCGGCGGGGCGCAGAGGTCACGGCGCCAATGACAGCGCGGCGGGGGAATGAATGGGAGCGAGGGCACCCGCGCCGGCTGCGGGCGTCTGCCGGACTGCCCCGGACGGGACCCCGGGCTAACAGCACGCCGGGCTAGCGCCCTGCCAGGTGGTGGGACGCGGGGGGATGGTCGCCCGGCGTCTGCCTGAAATAGGGGCGCGCCTCTCACGGGACTGCAGAGCAGGATCGACGAGCCTTTGGGGCTTGGGAAGGGAGAGGCCGGGTCCCGGGAAACCCGAGAGGAGAGGTCAGATCGTCTCCAGGGGTTTGGACGTTTTCTTTCGCGTTGCAGCCGGGGCTTCGGGAGGACTCGTTTTAACTAGAATTTCAGAGTAAAAGGGGGAGCTCTCGGACTTGAGAAAGATCCGGATGGCCTTTGGTCGGGAAAGGACTTAGGGAGAATGGAGGAGTGATGCCGAGGGCGCCTGGATGATAGCCGCGTGGTAGTTGCTTCGGGAAAGAGCTTACCTGAGTGCAGAAGGACACTGGATGTCGCGAGTGAAGAAATCTCGGTCTTTAACTTGACCTTTGATTTCTTGAAGTAGAGTAAAAATCTCAGCACTAACCTTGACTCCTGAGCCTCTTACCTGCTGCCTTTGGGCCCAGTCTTCATTTTTCCCCATTCGGGTCAGTTTAGCCCCAGTGAATGGATATATTTTTGTATTTCTGTGAGTCCTCCTGTACTTGGTAGTGATGAATTCTCACTGTGCCATGGGGCTGGACCGTGCTGTTTAGTATAACTGAGCAAAATCTGTGGACTCACTGTCCTTTTTAGAGACTTCTCTGGGCACAGTCACCGTGTGTGACTGTTCACTTCATCTGCAAGGCTTATTTTTAAAATTTATTTGTATTTAGGACTTTTCCGTTTTAGTCCCATTTGCTACACATTATACTTCCATGTATACCAGCAAACAGCCTTTACTAATATGAAACATGCAAGATATATAAATGTCTGCCTATCAGAGTGGGTGCATATATGGACTTAACAGTATACATATCTCTATTGACTTAGAATGGGGTTCCATCGTAAACCCCTCCTATAGTGAAAAGGTTGGAAGTCAAAAACACATTTAACATACCTAACCTA
Source organism: Scalopus aquaticus (assembly GCA_004024925.1). NCBI lineage: Eukaryota > Metazoa > Chordata > Mammalia > Eulipotyphla > Talpidae > Scalopus > Scalopus aquaticus. Next base: position 62,448 of record PVIJ01004394.1, on the reverse strand, counting down.
CCAAACATCATAAAGTAGCCTAGTCTGCCTGAAACATGCTCAGAACACTTAAATTAGCCAGCAGTAAAAATTAGTAAAATTATGGGGCCTCCCTGCTGGCGCAAGGGGTTAAGTCTCAGCCTATGAAGCTATTGGCAGCCACTGCAGCATGAGTTCAATCCCCAACCAGGGAGCTTCCCACATGGCACCGCAGACCTCTCCTGCAGACCTCTCCTGCCTCGCCTGTTGCTCCCCTCAGCAGTGTACTTCAGTGGATATGCCTGTTCTGCTCCCCACTCTGTCTCTGGTGAATCCTCTCACCTCCCCACACCTCTGGACTATACCCCAGTTCTTGTATCATAAATAAATAAACCTTTTTTTAAAATTAGTAAAATTACCTAATGCAAAGTTCTACTTTGTAATAAAGTGTTGAGCAGCTCATGGAATGTATAGAAAACTAAAAACAGTACTCTAATTCAAAATTCGAAATGTTTCTATTGAATACATTTCACTTATACCCATTATAAAGTTTAAAAATCCTTAGGTCGAACCACCTGTAAGTCTTCCCTCTGTAGACATCTGGAGAAGGAAGGGCAGCTGGGCTGCTGGGTAGACTAGGCTATCAGGAGAGACTGTGCCAGCCAGCACCCCCAAGCTTTGCTGGGATCCCTTTCCTTACTGTCCTAGCTAGATTTTAAATATTTCCAGTACCGCAGATGAGGGTATTATTTGAAGAGATGCACGCATCCACCATTGGTTGCTACTCGATACTTTTTTCCTTTGATGCCCTTTTTTTTGATCCATGCCCACAAGCAACTTTCTCAGCCATGGAAAGGGTAACTTCCATGTGCTACATGGCTTCTGGCCCTGTCCTTGATGACCAGAAGGGCCTGCGCTGAGGATGCCAACACCTATATGTCTATTCCTCTGTCAATAACTTTTTTTTTTAAAGATTTATTTATACATACAAGCTGGGGTACAGGCCAGAGGAGTGGGGCAGCGAGAGGGTTCACCAGAGACAGAGTGGGGAGCAGAACAGGCAGATCAGAAATACACTGCTGAGGGGAGCAGCGGGCGAGGCAGGAGAGGTCTGCCGCACCATGTGGGATTCTCCCCTGGTGGGTGTCGAACTCGCATTGCGCGCTGCCCACAGCTCCACAGCGCAGCGCTCAACCACTGCGCCCTCTGTCAATAATTTTTTACTGAAACATAATGCATCAGCTAATCTTTTTAATTATCATTTTTCTGAAGTTTGGAATGTACCTGTAAATAATCAAAGATGTAGATTATATAAATTAGATTATAAATAACCTAATAATTTTTATTAAAAATGGAATAATTTTATTGTATTTATTAAAAAATAGATTATATTTATCATGAATTGTAGGAGTTTTTATTTATCCAGTATTTTAAGTGTTTTATGAATATACACTTACATGTTTCTTTTTACTTTTGTTTTATAGATATCCTATTTTAATCTTGTGAGAAGTTTAACATCTGCCTTTCCAAATGTATATAGTATATCACGGTAAGTTTATAATTCATATTGCATCTTCTAACCCTATTGACCTTATTGTCAGAAAATTTCTAAATGCCAATTTAATATGTTGTAACTAAGTGCCACAGTATCTGCTCTGTCCTCTGCTTTTACAAAAGATGGGGACATAATAAAATTTAAACTCGGCTCAGAACACAATAAACATAGATAAGTCTGTCTTGGATTTTCTGAGTTCTCAGAGTCCTGGTTATAAAAATGAACCATTGATGTATCATTTAGCAAAAACAGAATTGTGTGTTTTTCTAAAATAACCTTTTTTGATTTATGCTTAATTTCCAGCAAGTATCTGGACTTAAGTTTTCCCATTGCCTGAGTATATATGTGTTTATGTCTATAATTCTTACTTAAAGGTGAAGTCACCTCACCTACTGACACAACCTTTAAACTGTGTGTGTTCTTGCTTGTCCCAGGTTCCATCACACCACGTCAGCAGTGTGCTGTTGTAGTAAAACACGAAGCGGTGAGAAATACACTGATCCTTTTAAACTTGGTTGGCGAGACTTGAAAGGTCTGTATGAGGACATCAGAAAGGTAAGGTACTTCTGATGACACCGTGAAGTAATGTTGATTTCTTAGAACTATGAAAACACATGCCATGGGCCTGCATCACGCCCTTGCAAGCTGCATTCGCGCTTGTCAGGTACCATATGTTTCTTGAGCAACAACTGCAGGGCACTGTGGAGGATGCAGTACATGTTGCCACCCAGGAAGAAGTTATTCATTGCAGGTTGGGAATAGGAAAAATTCCCCTCTCATCAGCTCCCTTCCCCTTCCACAGTTTTCCACTTTTCTCCTGAGCCCCTGCCCCACTCTTCGATTTTCACAGCAACACCCACTTCCTAACGGTAGCCAAAGTGAAGGGCCTGAGAGAGGAACTCCCTCACTGCCTGCTCTGTCACCATGTATGACACCGTCTTGCTTCCTTCCCTCCAGGTGCTGAATGTTCCCCTTCCTCCAGTGCACTCGCACCCCCCTTTGCCCCCTGCTCCGAGCCTCAGGAGCTACCCCAGCATTTGCCTCTTCCTCTCCTTTATCTGCCAACGCTTCCTCCTCCTTGTCTCTTTTGCATCCCTTTTGTGTACTCCAGTTTCTTCACATTCACCTTTTAAGGTGCCTTCCTCATCCTGTGTCCTGCTCCTGCCCTGCCACTCCCATTGTCTCTTCCTCCGTCTGGGTCCCTTCACGTTTGTGCCACCACCGCACTGTGGCTTCCTTTCCAGCCTAGTCTGAACTGCCGTTGCCCAGGTCATCAGTGGCTTCCTTCTGCTAAATCCAGTGGACACTTGGTTTTTACCTCCTGTGATGCTTCTGAACATTGGACACTATTGACCGCTAGCCTCCCTGCCCCCCAAACCCTGGCTTCTGTACGCCACTCTCCAAATTTTTAGACTGTCCTGTATTATTCTTAATTATCTCTATCCCACTTCCTTTCATTTTGCCACATTCAGGATTCTATCAGTTCTCTCTCTCTGTGCTCGGTTTACCCATTTCCATACTTATGACTCCCAAATAATATTTCTGTTCCACATTGAATTATCTCTCCTAAATCCATATATCTGTTTGCTGGGCAGCTCCACTGACTGTCCCTAACGCTCTCAAACTGACCTGAAAGTCTACTTCCCCTACTAATTGTTTTTCTCTTGTTTTTCCTATTCATTGAAGGTACCACTCTGGGGCTTCCATTCCCCTCCGTGTCATCCTGATTTGTCTCTTGCCTTCAGTCCCCACAGCCCTAGGTCAGGCCGCCCTGTTTCTCGTGCCCTGTCGCCCTTCCTCTCCCCCTCTCTAGCCTGAGCCAGAGGCTCTCCCTCGGTGTTCATAGTGTAACCGTAGTAGGACCGTGGTGTTATGTTATATTGCAGTTATTGTTTTCCTTCTCCCCTTCTAGATTGAGCTCCTGCAGGCAAGGAGCAGTCTCGTTTATCTTTGTGACCTCTGTGTTTTATAAACATGGTTGACACTCAGTTGATGACTTAGTGAGTTACTCTCTGACCCGCTGTGCTGTGTTCACCAGAGCCTGCTTAGCTCCCACTACTTCAGGGGATGAGCTCTGATTCATTCCAGCAAATCCTGGAGAGGCAGGTCCAGCTATCTGGAAGGTTCCCCCTCTTCACAAATCAAAATCCTGCTTCTTCTTTAATCCCAGGTCAAAACTTTTCTCCTCTATGAAATGTTTGCTTTTGCTCATCCACACTCATCTCTTCCTTCTCTAAACTTTGAATATATTTAACATAAGACATTGTTCACTGTATTCTCCAAGGAGTATTTTATATTTTAAAAAATGTTGAGTCTCCCCAGCTCAGTGTAAGCTCCTTGCAATCAGGTAACCCATATTTTGCACTTCCTTTGAAACTTTTGACGTGTCCATTGCTAAATAATGGTTGAGCCAAACTTACTGAACCTTGCTTCTCTCTGGCAGCGTGTTACCTCTCCTTTGGCCTGGAAACACAGTTTGGCTGTCCTACCTCAACGCCCCTTGACCTCCTGCTGCTTTGACTCAATCGCCACTCCTCCCACACTCTCTCCATCTTCTAAGCCCCTGTTGGTCCAGCTACCACGGCTCAGAGTCCCTGGATTCTCCTGTGCTTTCCTCCCCTGCCGCTGTCTCTCGGAGGTGCAGGGAACAGGAGGCAGCGCCTACCCCAGCGCTTGGGTGTCAAGGGCCAAGCCGGGCGTCACCTGTAGCTCAGCACAGGGCGGCCAGGTTTGTTGCCGTACAATGTGGGGACATTTTGCAGCCGAGTATCGAATTTCTCAATTGACTGAAATCAAATAAAGTTTTGTAAAAGAAGCGCTATTGACTTTTTGTGCAATGGTTTTGCCATATTGACACAGAGAAACTTTATTTCAGGAACTACTCATATCTACAACAGAACTTAAGGAAATGTCTGAATACTACTTTGATGGGAAAGGAAAAGCCTTTCGACCAATTATTGTGGTGCTAATGGCCCGAGCGTGCAATATTCATCATAATAACTCCCGGTGAGTTATTTGCTTTTGCTCCTCTGTCATTTTCCATATTTGTTTTGTTTGAATTTTGAGATTTATTTATTACTTATGCATACAAGCTGGGGTACAGGCCAGCGGCATGGGGCGGCGAGAAGGTTCACCAGAGACAGAGTGGGGAGCAGCATAGGCAGACTGACGGAAACACACTGCTGAGGGGAGCAGCAGGAGAGACAGGAGAGGGCTGCTGCGCCATGTGGGAATCTCCCCGGCCGGGAGTCGAACTCACGTTGCCACTGCCGACAGCTCCACAGCGCAGCACTTACCGCTGCACCACCAGGGAGGTGGCCCCATTTTTCATATTTGGAAAGTCTTCCGTCCCGAGGATACCGTTTTGTTTTCTAAGAAGTGGCTTGTCTGAGAATCCGCTTTCCAGTGAGTGGTTTCAGACTTGGAGTCACTAAAGTGGCTCTGGAATCTGCTGGGCATCTTCCCCTTCAGCTTGTTAATGTTCATGGAAGAACAACATCAGCTACAAATAGGCTTTTTAGAAAGAATTTGAAAAGCTACACTAGTTTTCTTGTTTGGGAATAAGAATAGCGGGGTGTGTGCATGTGCATAACCCTTATATGCGGCTGGCATTTAGTCCAAAGGTCACTCGTGATAAGGTCGTCTTCCGGCTCCATCCTGGTGCAGGCACCACACCCCAGGGCTTGCCTGTGACCTTCGGACACATGCCAAAGAGAAGTCTTCAAAAAAGAAGGCATTTTGGCTTTCATCCTCTACTTTCATGTTTTGAAATATTAAAATAACTGCAACATTTATTAATGGAGATCTGAAAAGGAAAAAGGACTTGCCCTGCTGCGTGTGGCCATCTTCATCGTTCCCTCTGAACCGCGCTTGAGCTACATCTCGTGTGGCCCTGGCAGGTTTTCTCCGCCTAGCCCTGCTGATCTTTTGGGCCAGGTCGTCCTCGTCGTGGGGACTGCCCCAGGTGTTGTGCGGTGCCGAGCAGCTCCCCTGGCCTCTGCCCACTGAGTGCTAGTCGTGCCCCACCCTGCACCCCCTCAGCTGATGACACCAAAAATGTCTGCAGACATTGCCAAATGCCCCCTGGGGAGCAAGATCAGCCCTGTTTGAGAACCACTGATCTAGAAAGAGTGTGTGTTTGTATTTTTAATTTCTGGGATGAATACATAATCCTCTTCATCGTGTTTCCCCCTCAGAAATACCGTGGGAAGGAAAAACTGCATTGCTTTCAGTCCTGTCAGCTGTTACTCCCATGGTTGAAAGTGTTTTCACTTTGCCCTATTGAAACCATAAACTGCTACTTGCAGAAAACATGGGACAATATAAGAAAAAAAGGCATTGCTGGTTTAAAAAGTAAGTTCAGGGCTCCCTTCTCTGGGGGTAGTTTATGTACATTTTCTTCTCTGTTAAGGGCTGACAGCAGAGCATATTGAGGCGGGATCAGGTAGTGAAGGATGAATGGAGATTGTGGCCTGCAGGTGGGCATGTCTCTCCCTGAGTGCCAGCTGCTTGAGAATATAGATTCCCTGGCTCTGAAAGTGGAGGGTTCCTATAAAACCCTTCGTAAGCTGACAATGGCATAAGGCAAGGAAGCAGTTACCGTAACTTAATATGGAAATACTTTTGAGAATTCCTGGACCCCCAAAAATAACCTAACAAATAGACATAGAACCAAAAATAATACCAAAATGCAGAAGCAGCAGCAGTATGCTGAACACAGCCTCTAGATGGCAGCTCCTGGGGGCGGGCCCATAATCGCCACAGGACAAATGCTGGATGTCATTTTTGATTTTTGCCTTTTGACTAAAAGCAAAAATCCTCTTCAGATATCTTTTGGTTCGTGAAAACTGGTGCTATGCAGTGAAGCAAGAAGGTGGGGCAAGAGCTTCTGGAGAGCAGGTTTTGACTGCTGAAAAAGATTTGGGTTTAGGGGAAAGCTAGCTAACCTTCATCTCTATCCAGTACCGCCAGCAGCACTCCAGTTTGTCGCTTGGGTATTTGCTGATGAGGGTAGCCTTGAGAGGCCCACTTTATCCTTAGACAGTCAAGGCTTAATGACTCCTGTGAGGCTTATAAGACATCATTTTCTTCCTGTAAGAAGTGTGCTAAATCAGTTCACAGTAATGTTCAAGGGGATTTTATAAAACAGAATGGAACAGATACCTCAAAAAATAAAGAGGGTGGAAAATCACCTCTTATTTGACTTTTTTTTCTATCCTTTAGTAAGCTTTTCAGGTGTCCATTAACTGTTCTGTGCTAGTTACTGGGACGTCGTAGCTTCGTGTCCATGGGAGACACAGGAACCTGCGAGTTCCTTAGAATTACCTGCAAGATTGTTTGTGTGTTTTCATTTTTCTGGGGAAGGGTATCCACAGCTTGGAATATATTCTCAGTGAGTTATTATGGTCCTGACTATCTTAAGGCCTAATCTTTATTTCCTCTCCATATCCTGATAGCCACACTCCCTGGGTGGGTAACGGGGCAATGCGCACAGCAGAGACTGACTGGGAAGGGCCTGAAGGCAGCGGTGTGTTTGCAGACGCGCCTCCAGATCCCGCTGCAGTGAAAGACCGCCTGGCTGCTGTGCCTGGTGCAGTCGGCCGTTCTCAGCCCCTACTCAGATGCTTACTGCAGAAAATCTCCCTGAGGCCGTGCCCCTTCCCCCCGCCCCGGCAGCCCACAGCCAGGGCAGTAAATGCCGGGCTGCTGTGCCGCCACAGGTGGGGAGGCCGTGGCAGGGCCTGCAGTCCTGTTTGCACCTCGCCCTCCCTGGAGTATGGATCCCAAGGGCCACTCCTGAGTAGATCTTGTACTTTCAACTTAACACTTTGTGTGCTGGTGCCCTTTAAATTTACCAGCCCTTGGGGCCGGCCATTTTCTGTGCCACCACATGAATGGTATAAGCATTCAATAAAACACACACAACTCCTGAACTACTGGATATTAAAAAAACTGTAGTATCTCTCATAAAACACCTTACACTTTCACCAAAACAATGTGTAAAACTCCTAGACTAAGTACAATCAAAGAAATATTCCTAACAGTTCCAAATAAATCCACCGTGGCGTGAAAAACCAGAGACTAGATGAACACGTATTAATACGTGAGCGGCCACCTGATACTGGTGACAAAAACACGTACTAATACGTGAGCGGACCACAAACTGTTAAAGAGTCTGCTTTTCAGAAAACCCAGCCTGCAGCAGTGTTCAGCAAAACTCAAACTAACTATAGGTCAGGACTTATTTTATCAAAAACTCAAGATCAAGAATTAGCTTTATAATAAGTGGGCTTCTGCAAAATAGCTCAGCTCCTGAGTACAGAGTAGCCGTCGAGTGCACAACCCTCTCAGTCATGCCACGCGTCCTGCTCAGCATCCTCACTGAAGGGACCTGCTCAGCGGTCACAGCGCCAGGTACTTCCTGCACCGGAAAGGGGTCATTGTAATGGGCAGGGTGACAGGACTGCCCAGGTCATGTCGGACGCGCCTCTGTGACTTTGATGGTGCAGGTAGTCAAGTAACATTGATCCCCACCAGTCTAGTTTACAAAGCCAGGCATTTGATTAGTGGGTGCAGATTGTAAGGTGCGGTTCTCACATCCCTCCAGCCCCCTGCCATGCTTTAAAGGAAAAGCCCCTTTGATGTTCTGCCAGTAGCATCCCCAGCATACCAGTAAGGAGTATGACAAGTCACAGTGGCCAGAGACAGAGGCCAGGGAGCAGAAATCTGAGGCCAGAGATGAGACGCGGAGATAAGAGGTACTCAGAAACTCCTTTAGTTCCACACATCCAACTTCAGGACCACTGTGAGACACTTCAAGGTGGTATCAATAATACCACCTTGACAAACAAGATTTTAAACAAGTATTTCAAAAAGTGGATCACTAAAAGGGAAACATGTGAGCATCAATGGAAGAGGCTAGTGAAAATAAGAAACTACAGTAGGCTGAAAAATGACCCCATAAAACCTGTGAGTTTTACTTCACAGAGCAAAAAAAAAAAAAAAAAGGGTTTTTGTAGATGTGATAAAGTGACAGGCCTTGAAGTGGAAAAGTTATCCTGCATTGTCTTCAGGGGCCTGTTGGGGAGGAAACTAATCTTCCTCTACCCTTCTAGGCACAGCTGGAAAATAGGGACACGAGATTAAGAGGGAAGACAAACTTGAACTATGGCGGCCCATGCACAGAACAATAGAGCCTGTCACTTGGCCATTCCATTAGGTTTTGTGGTCTCTAGAAAGGGGGCAGTAAATTTAGAAGGGAAAAAAAGAAGAAAGAGCTTCGCAATTTAAAGAAAAAGGAATTTTGCAGGGTTTATCTACGTATGCATCAAAAACAGACTTTGGAAGCCCTAGTCTGGGGCGATAAGACTCTCTCCTGCTCTAGGACCACCACAGAAATTTTTTTCCTATATTTTTAAGGAGATAGTTAGCTGGGCAAAAAGCAGCATTCTTAGATCTTCTACCCCTCAGTTTCCTTTGATTCAAAATAAGCAGTATGGGGTTTCCTGGTGGCGCAAGCGGTTAAGTCTCAGCACTATGAAGCTCTCTGCAGCCTGAGTTCAATCCCCAGCCAGGGAGCTGACCCACATGGCACAGCAGACCTCTCCTGCCTTGCCCGCTGCTCCCCTCAGCAGTGTATTTCATTCGATCTGCCTGTTCTGCTCCCCACTCTGTCTCTGGTGAATCCTCACCCACTCCACCCAACACACACCTCTGGCCTACACCCCAGTTCTTGTATGCACAAATAAATAAATCTTTAAAAAAATAAATAAGCAGCATGCCAGTTTGGCACAGCCTGGAGCAGCCCCACCTCCCCATGTGTAATCACTTGTGTCCCTATAAAGAGAGGCAGAGGGAAACTGGACACACAGAGGAGAAGGTGGTGTGAAGGTAGAGCAGAGCTTTGAAGGTGGCCACTTAGCGATTGAAGAGATGGGCCCAAGTCAAGGCCGGCTGACAGCCTGCCGAAACTGGCAGAGGTGAGGTGAGGGTTTCCCGAGAGCCTCCCAAGGGAGCGTAGCCATGCTCACATCTTGACTTCAGCCCAATGAAACTTCAGATTCTCACCTTGAGAACTGGGAGAATTCCACTTGTTTTAAACCACCATGGCTGTGATCATTTCTTAGAGAGCCATGGGAAACTAATCGAACCCCATCAATGTGTTGTAGAGAAGGTGAGCCTTCCTGCTCTGGGTTGGGAAGAGACGTGGGGGTCACTAGCATGAGACCTCTGAACTGACCCCCCATTTCAGGCCAACTTAGGACAGTGGCTTCGTTCCCTTTGCCCATGGCGTACATGCCAGTAAGCCATGCCTGTAAGCTCAGCCGTGGATCAGCAGAGGCTGAGCTTGAGCGAGACCTGGGGGAGCTTCCTCTGGCTTAGGTGAATCAAACAAACACCGCCATGGGCCTCCCCGGTGGCGCAGCGGTTAGGCGCTGCGCTGTGGAGCTGTCGGCAGCGGCGACGCGAGTTCGACGCCCGGCCGGGGAGAATCCCACATGGCGTGGCAGACCTCTCCTGCCTCGCCCGCTGCTCCCCTCAGCAGTGTGTTTCTGATCTGCCTGTGCTGCTTCCCACTCTGTTTCTGGTGAACCCTCTCGCCGCCCCACGCCTCTGGCCTGTACCCCAGC